>JAQFYG010001751.1:0-17406 GCA_034694325.1 Entomobrya corticalis | reverse complement strand
ATAATAAATGGAACGTTCATTAATGGAGAATGTGGCCGCGTGATGAACACTAAAAAGAGCTTTCTAATCCTCAACAACTCAGCAAGCTGCTTCATTTTCATTTTAGTAAAATAGGTTACTGCTCTTGGTGGAGGTGGTGGTCACACAAACAAGCTATTTCAGTTTCCTTCTCCATTTTCTACCACCACCATAATTCCTTTCCCATTTCCCAAGTAATCCACCTAGAGTGAGCGGAATTGAAATGGGTATTGATGGAATAATGTTTGCTATGAAGGTTTTCCTACCTTATGTTAGCTTTTTTTAATACTCTCAAAAATGCTCTTTCTCTGTGTTCTGCTCTTCTTGTGATCATGATGAATATAGTTTGCAAGACCAGCGTCAAATTTCATTTCATTCAATATGCCAATATTTTATTTCTCAAAATATGCTCTTTTTTGGAAGAGAATTCCTTTTCCATTTTACAAATGCTCTCTCTCTCTCTCTGTAAATACATATTAAAGTGTGATACTGACAAGGCACTACTCCTGTGTTCATTCTTATTTTCTTCTGTTTTTTACAAAGCATTCTCTAGCTAGTACACTGAAATATGTTTTTTTCGTAGAGAGGTGGAAAAATGTGGAATTGATGACGATGATGGGAATATACAAACAGCAGTTCTCTTCCAACCTCTACACGTATTATTTTCTGCCTTTTTCATAATATCATGTTGCTTGCATTTGTATTTAGTAGGTACTAGATATTATTGTGTTTTTCCCTGAGTGCTCTGCACTTTGGCAAAAAGCTCGTGATGATGACGATGTTATGATAGTAAAAAACTACACATATTTACTTTGCTACCAAAATGCCAAGTAGTAGTATTGCAGTTCTAATATTTTTTTATAAAAGCGTACTACTGAGTAAGCATGTACCCAAATACCGTGAAGTGAAAAAAACATCATCATCAGGAATAGGAACATTATTACTACTACATTCACATTTTCATTCTTATTACCACATATATTCATGTTGACTTGTTTATTTTTAACTCAAATCTCTATAAAGTACACACACAGAGATACTTGATTATCATATTTTTGGTCTGTGAGCTTTTCGGTGACAATTGCGTTTTTGTTGCGTTATCAGCACCATAAATACTCTAATTTTCCAAAGACCTTTGTATGAGCTCTTGCTTGTTATATCATCGCAATCACAATGTTATCTTTGTGAGGACTTTGGTGAGTCAGAAAAAAATAATGAAAACATACAAACTAAGTATGTGTACGTGATGATAAGCATATAACTAAAGCTGTGATTGTGACAGTATACTTCCTTCTTTCGTGGAATACATTAGTTTGCTATTCTCTTCCTTCTCTTAATTCAGATTCATTCTCTGCAGAGATTTTGTAAGATGATATGATATTGGTTGGTTTTCTGTTCATGCGTGCACCTGACACAAGTCGTCATATTACTCTCCGGATGGAAGAAAACTCGACTAAATTAAAATTCTTCTGCAAACCACATTCACCAGCATATCATCATACCCAGAGGCAGGCAACATTCTCTGAAAAAAGTCGTTCTTCTTATATAACAGCGTAATAAATATCAACAAGAGCCGCTGCTGGATAACATACAGACAACAGACAGAACAGATATTGGATAATAGGACGAGTCTACGTGTTACACAATAACAGCATCATTACATTTCTTATTTCTTCGTCTGTCCAGAAACAGTCATTTTATAACTGGATATATTATATAACTCTTTGCAAGGCAAGCACACACCTGTGTACCAAAACTTCTTTTTGCCATAAACTTGCTAAACAATACATTAGCACAATATAGACCAATGATCATCATCAAAAAGACAAGACGAATATTCTTTATCATGCTGTGTGCTCGTGATAGATAAGAAGAAAATTATCTTCTGCTATTATGACTTGTGTTTGTGACAAAAATATCGCAGACATTGTTTCGCGGATTTTGGTGTTTGCAACTTCATACTTTGCGTGATTGCAGCCCATACACTATACTTAGAATCACACACGAGGAGAGATCTTGATACTTATCACAGTTAATGAGCTCAACAGAGTTTAAGACGTTTTACAGAAGTTTAGTAAACTTGGCTTTTGAGGATCTGTTTATTATACTTGCCAATAAAGTCCACACAACATTTCTGCTAAACACAAGAAGCACACCTTTTTTCTTTGCCCCTTTGCACTTCAAGTGTGTCGTATTCACAAGCACAACTAAAATGTAGACGAATATTCATTTATTGAAGATTTAATGAGGCTGTGTGGAAAAAGTAGTTAGTTGATAGGTAAATGGATACAAACAACAGTATCAAACTGTGATAGTTTCGATGCAAGCAGAAGAGAAGGAATCTGGCCCACCCTGGCCTATTTGAAGATGCTTAGGACGCTGTGATAAGGCACCCATCAGTCGTGTCCACTCCCATCTCACACGTTTCGTTGGAAATTTTTAAGTAGAAGTAGTTATTCCAGAAGGACCTGAATATTGTCAGTAAAGATTGTATAGAAAGGTTCTGTGCGTATAAGGTGTATCCAAACAAATCTTGTCAAAATGGAGCATCAAAGAACTACAGAAGAAGCACCAAAAATGAAGGGACATGAGACCAGTTTAAGTTTGCTATTACAAAATACGAAATTACTACTACCTCCGGGGTTTAAGGGAGGAAGCAGAAAAGGCGGTGGAGGGACCCGAAATAAAATTTCACCCTTGTTCTGCTTAATAGTAGTAGTTGTTGCAGTCAGTGTAAATAATGTGAGAGCAGAGCCTAGTACGGATGTAGAATTAGACGAAAAAGCCAAAGCTAATCATCGACTGGATTCTCTCAATATTCTAGTCTACACTATTTTGCTAAGTTTAACTGTGCTAACTATATGGTCATTTAAGCATAGAAGGATCCGATATCTTCACGAGACTGGACTGGCTGTCATTTACGGCAAGATATATTTATCATATTAATCATATTAAAAGTCAACTTATAAAAACTGTGGTGGGGCTAATTGAGCATTGCTTGTTTATTTTTCCACAGGCCTAATTGTTGGGGCCATCATTAGATATGCATCAAAAACCACACCTTTCTATCATATTAACGTGGTTCCCCAAAATGGGACGGAAGCGGTCAATCAATCCGTTCCCCCAGATGCCCTTTGGCTTCGTCTGAACCGTACATATTCATACGTGTTCAAAGGAGAAGTGAAACAAGAGGAGTCCAAATTGATAGAACAAAAGGCTACCTTCGATCCTGAAATTTTCTTTAATATTCTCCTGCCCCCAATCATCTTCAATGCGGGGTACAGTCTGAAAAGGAAATATTTCTTTCGGAATCTGGGAGCAATTTTCACATACGCATTCATTGGAACAACATTATCAGCTATAGTGATTGGATCAATCCTCTATGGATTTGTACAGCTAGTCCCTACAACAGCCCAATTCTCATTTGTAGACACCCTCTTCTTTGGTGCTTTCATTTCTGCCACGGATCCTGTAACGGTGCTAGCTGTATTCAATGATCTGCACGTGGATGTCAACATGTACGCTCTGGTTTTTGGAGAAAGTGTGTTGAATGACGCGGTTGCTATTGTTCTGGCAAGCGCGATTCAAAATTTTGGCGAGGAAAAAACAACCGGAAGTGGATCTCAAATTTATGCATTCTGGGAATCATTGGGAGTGTTTGCGTGGACATTTACCTCGTCATTTGTGATTGGCGGCTTGATGGGATGTTGTACAGCCCTCCTTACGAAATTCACACACGTTCGAGATTTTCCATTGTTGGAAACTGCACTCTTTGTTCTCATGTCATACAGCACTTTTCTCATTGCTGAAGCTGCGGATTTGACGGGGATTGTTGCTGTCTTGTTTTGCGGAATATGTCAGGCGCACTACACTTATAACAACTTGTCACGAGATTCACGACTTCGTACAAAGCAACTTTTTGAGCTTTTGAACTTTCTTGCGGAAAATTTCATCTTCTGCTATATCGGAGTTAGCATGTTCACATTCCCCAAGCACAAGTTTGAACCATTCTTTGTCATTGCTGCTTTTGTAAGATTAACACGTGTATTTTAAATTAAAAATTGTATTCTCATTTGGAATTCGAAGATAAAAAGTGTTTTTTATTCCTCAGGTTGCAATCATAATCGGCCGAGCGGCAAATATATATCCGTTGTCGTTCTTACTGAATCTGGGAAGGAAGCACAAGGTTAGTCAACCAATTGTGGTGAAAATTCTTTGATACAACAACGCAAACATGATTAGAAATTACCTAAAATTGCGTTTCTTCTAGATTTCGTGGGGATTCCAGCACGTGCTATTCTTTAGTGGCCTACGAGGAGCGATTGCGTTTGCGTTGGCCATCAGAAACACGTTGTCAATTGAAAGACAAACACTTCTGACGACGACCAGTGTGATAGTTATTGTAACCGTGATAGTTTGTGGAGGAAGTACAAATCAGCTTCTTAATTGGTTCAATATCCCGTAAGAAGCTTTACACGAAATCATGCTAATTTGGTTACAAAATATCGTTATTGCTCTTAATTTCATTTCTTATCTTTCCAGAGTTGGAGTTGATGACGAAGCAGAGTGCATGCAGCTGCACATGAGAAGTGTAAGTGATCCATTTGATGATTTTAATAGAAGTGTAGAAAATAGTTCCACTACTACCAATACCACAGCAGTAGCAACAGCAGTATTACCATTACCTACTTCAAATGGTAACAATGGCTGGATTGAAATGACAAGTCCAAGGGAAAACAGGGCACAAAGCAATAATAATTTCATTTTTGGTGATGGAAATGGTATTGCACTGGACAATAGTGTAGTTAGTAGTTCACTTCTGGAAATGGACACTAGTAGAAATAACGGCCACATTTCTCGCGAATCTCCGGGATCTGATAGTGGGCTACTAATGGTATTTTTGTACAAATTAATAAATTCGCAAATTGGGGACGCTAATTCTTGGGAGTTTTTTCTTTACAAAATTTAATAGATAGCATTTTTATTGTTGCGTATCTTTATGCACCGCCGCCATATACAAGACATTATTATAGTATCTATTATTACGCTGCTGTCAAATATTTGTACAAATGTTGCTGATGCTGCTGGTGTCGCTAATTCATTTTTTACTTATAGTTTATAATACTCATACTCAAGTCAAATGAATGATTTTTGCATTGATTTATACGCATAAATAGTGTATATATAGTTAATTTTCCGATTAGTGATTTCATCAACTAATCACATAGATATTTTGAATGCCAAAAATAATATAGAGTGAGACTCATCAATATAAAAACAATTTTAATATATTTGCAAACCAAAAATTAATAGTGGTAGTTTTGAACATTTATTATTATATTGCTTATTTTTTATATCTTTTTATTCCATATTTGCGGGTCGTCGTCACCTTTGGGCTCGTGTGTGTCCCGTGATTGAATGATTGACGCAAATACACATTCTTTCTGTTGTATATACTTATGTTCGTTGTTCGACCAAAAAATCACCTCCAAATTTTATATCCGAAATCCAAAAATTTTTCACCATCTCACCAACCGCTAATAAATCACCCACCATCAACGTAATCTCGACCCTCATCTGCACACACTTCTGTTGTTTGCAATTTTTGCAACGAATGCGAATGATTGGAACAAATAATGATAAAAATAACAATGCAAAAACTTTTCTGCAATATGCTACTTCTTTTTCTTTCTTTCTTGTTAAACTTTTTTTGAAACAAAATCAAATCAAATAATATGTTTTTTTCCATTGATTGAATCAATCTCAGTTGTACACGCCATTGGACGGCAACCCCAAAGTAAGTTGTTCTAAATAATTTAGCGCGCTTTCATTTTTGTTGTATAACTAATCAATTTACAAATTTTATAATATCATGTTCCAACTTTCCAATTCAAAAGCACCCTTTTTGTTAAGCTATTTCTGAAAACTCAGCATGTTTACACCTTTCCTGGTTTTGGTTTGGTTAAATTATTCTTTACTTTTGAATGTTTTAATGCGCACTCTTCTGTCCTTTTTGTTTTCGTGGGCTGGCTTTACATTTGAATGCTTTTTTGATGTACAATTTTCCGAAAAGGTTTTTGTTTTGTTTTTCCCTATTGCATGAAAAACTACTACTAACAAGACTATTATGGTTCTATCTATCCATCGTTTGTATGAAACTCACTCCTAAATAGCTTAACTTTAATTTGTTCTTTAACTTTATAGGCTGACGGTAGCGGAGCAGATCCATATGTGGAAGGAGGTGTACCAACACAGCAGGATAGGGCATTGATGGCTCGTTGGTGGCACAAGTTTGACCACCGTTACATGAAGCCCCTGTTGACACATAGTCGACCTACATTGTTGGAAACGTTACCAGTGTTTCTAACTCCACTTGCGCGTCTCCTCACCACAACGGAGCAGTTGACTCAGGAGCGCGTCGAGCCAATCAACACTTTGTCTGGAGAGCCCACATTTTCTCAGCATTTTGATGGACAAGATCCTATGCGACGGGTATGAACTTGTTGAAATGCTGTAACAAAAAATCTGTCAAAATTAGATTTGATTTTTTTGAATGCTAACACCGATTTAACACTAACGGTAGTCGTATAACAATTTATCATTAGAGTAGTCAATTGCTCGCTTACCAACGTTTGTTTGACTGAACACAAAACTGTCATAAAAGCCAAAAAGAAACGTTGCATTGATTTAGCCTTCATGTCCTTTATTCCTGTTGTGTGGCTACCTGTCTCTCTATTTACCATTCAGTATTCAGTATAAAATAACTGCGTAATATATTTAACTTATCAATTAATATAACTATGATGTTTTTCAATCAATTCATTTAGGAGTACAACTATTGATTATTCTTATTATTACATTTTTATTGTATTATTTAATTGTTGTATGGTTATATCATCATTATAGAGCAAGCTGAATTTTGCGTACGAGCCGTCACTTATATGATCTGCCTGTGTTATTTGTATCATACGTACATATATGTGGACTTACAAACAAGGTCAATATTATTATTATTTGTTACTTTAATTATCCTATGATTATAATTATCGATGTGTTTAACTTTCAACTAATTTTGCTTTAAAGTCTGTGATAAATATCTAAAAAACTTATTAATTGTAGTGCTGTAAGATTTACTAACTAAATATGATACTAATGCTATTTACTTCAGTGTTCAAACTAATTTTTGAAAAGGTATAAATTGTTTGTACCAAATATTATATGACTATAATAACGGTGTATGCAACAACATAGATTTATGTGTAAATGTAGCTGTTGAGAAAAGCTGCCTATTTTTTAAACCATCAAAATGCTTGTAAAATATCAAATTGCGCTGATTAACAAAAATCACACAATCATAAGAATGCATTTATGTTGGCTATTAAAACAAATTAAGAATACTAAAAGTGTGCAATCAACACAGTATACCGCGACTGACTTATATTTTAGCTTGGCAAAAATAATATGTTATGCTCCTCATGTAATTAACAAGCATCGATTCGATTTTATTCGTAGAAGTAGTGTAATAAACAACAAAACAAGTCTAACAATTAAGCTCAATTAACATCTGATGTGTATTATTTTTTTGAAAATTGAAACTGGCTATAAGTGTTAGTATATAGGCCTTTACATGTTTGTGTAATTGATTTGCTTGCAGGAGTTGATTGGAACAAAAATCCTGATTCCAGGGGTTGACGGTGATTCCATTTGAAAATGGTAGACAGGTGGTGGTGGTGGAAGCAAACATATAAAAGGTTAATTGGTGCCAATTTAGTTTAATTCAAGTTAAATTTTTAAGTTGCGTGCGTGTGACTCGCTTTGTTTTCTCAACCTGCCTAAATACACGCGTCAAAAAGCAACAGCAAGGCCACGTATCCGATTCTGCTCTGGTGATTTTACGTTCGTTAATTCGTTAACACGTCGTATAATATTGTGTTATAATCTTGGAGACTTGAACTGTACTAGTCGTAATACAAACTATTATTATTAGATATATTTAAAAAATAATGTACACACACGCATAATACATAGATTTCACTATACACATATAGTTCTATGCAGTTAGCTAAATATTTAATTGTTCCTGTTGCATAATAGAAAATAACATATATTCTCATTGTATTGTTTATATTGATTATATATTAAGCAAAGCATTTTTAAATTAGCACGTTTGTAGTTAAATATCTTTATTGTAAAAATACATAAATCATGTTTATGTGATATATTGTATCTGTCTCAGATTATGTTATGCCGGTAAAGGTTAAACATTTTATGCATTTCATTTTAGAGTAAACAATTATTACAGTTTACCTTTAGAAAGTCCTAGAACACCAGTTAACTGTCATCATCACCCACCTATTCATATTCTGGAAAAGGCGAAACAAAATCTAACTTGCTATGCATAAATGTATACTTTTCTCATGAGTACCTTGATATAATATCTTGTAATAATGTATAAATAAAACTATATACCAAATTAAACGTGAGATTAAGGTTCTATCTAAATTATAATGTTTAGAAGCATGTTTATTTATCTTTGTGTGCTGTAAATGCATTAATAAAATATAACTGTGTATAGCAAGAAGATTTACTGAAAATATATCTAGATTCAATTTAAGTTCATTCTAAGCAATTCCGGTTAAAAAGCCATGATTATATTATATTAACTATATGATTATATTGTTGTTCATGATGAAAAAATGAAACTTTAAAATTGACATTAAAATCAATATGTACTTGATGAAGAAATGCAATGGCAGCTTTTATTACGCTGATTGGGTAAAATCTGATTTGTACATACAACATTCATAAGACGAGAACACATATAAATTAATATAGACTACAATAATATATATAAGCTGTCTGATATTAACAGTAGAATTGACACTGGACACCACAACGTATCATTCATTACACAGAGGAAACATAAAATCCGACTAAAAATTACACAGATCTAAATTACTTGTAAGATTTAAAATAGCACTACAAAAACGCCCACTCTGTATCTTTCATATTTATTGCCTGCAGACTAGCGCACACTTACAAGTTATTTGTATTGTTAATCATTTAAAATACATGATTGGTCATCATGATACAAAGTTCATACAAAAATGCATAATTATTATCCATGAAACCTTATGCGGCACAAACAAGTCTTATTACAAGTGTATCTAAGTCTGTCCTGAATTTTTTATTTGAGTAAGTAGAGATTCAAAGTACTATTTACATTAAAACTTATTTACGCACTCTAATAAAATGGCCAAATTATCGTACATAAATTGGGTTTCCCGAGAACAAACAAAAATAATGGCATTTAGTACGTAAATATTCATTATGCGTTTTTTAAAGCGAACATTAAAAATCTCAATCAATCTCATATTTCTTCTCAATCAATAAAAATATTACGAATATCACAAAACACAGTCATCGTCAAAACAGTAAAATAATAAGCATGTTAAGTTTCTATAAACATCAAACATTTTACATAATCTCAGCTACCAAATTTTGTACGTTAAATTATACATTAATTTATAGATTCATGGAGAATCTTAACAATTATGTATTTAAAAATTGTCAAAAAGAAAGCTGCTTAATATTGTTCCACGTTTCCCATTTATTATTTTGTGGTACAAGTTTTGAGCAGCCGTTTTTGGTCATTATCATTACAGTTTACTGGCTATCTTTTGGAGCAACTGGCTCCTTTCCGGGAAGTGTGTAAAATTCTTTATGTTGTTGTGCTTTTCGAACACGTCCCAATGTCCCATTATTACTGTCCGGATGTGTTCCACTATTTCTGCTTGAAGGCCTTTCCACTGTTGCAGCGGCATTGTTGGGATCATCGGTCGTAACAACATTTGAGTTTTCATTAAGCTTATCTTCATTTTCCATCGACCGCATCAGCTCCTCTTTGTTCAAATAGGTGCAGTGGTTTAGCTTGTTATTTTGTGATTGTTTTGGTTTCGGTGGGATTGGCGGAGGTGTTGATGGTTGTCTCTTTGAAGGGCTGAGTTCTGGACCACTTTCAGTTGCAGTTCCTCCCCCATTTGCACCATTGCCTCCTCCAGCAGATGCTAATGAAGTTGTGCTATTTGTTTTTGAGCCCAACATTGCACCCATGTTTTCATTTGGAAATTGTCCCTTTCTTGGTAAAATTGGAGGAGGTGATGTTGTTCCACCGCCTCCATTACTGGTTGCCGGTTTTGGTGGAGGTTTTGGAGGAGGCGTCGGTGATGTATTGCTCCTGTTCTGAGCTTCTGCCCCAATTTCCCTTAATCGACTAGGTGGCATCACTATATAATCATTAGAAACTGCTGCGTTTGCCGCATTTTCTGCGTTGCTGGAGTGTAGCCGTTTTTTCAATCGACTTGGAATTAAAGGCGGCTTTGAACTGTCCTCGACCGGTTGACTATATACATCATCGTATTCATCCTCTCCCATCATGTAATGAGTCCTCATTAATTGGCCGTACTCATTACTGCAAACTGAAGATCTATTTGACACACTCTTGCTTTCCTTGAATCCTCCATTTCCATTTACTTTTGGCACGGGTGGCAGCGGACTATTTATAATACTTTTACTGCCAACTCTCCGGAATGAATCCCGTATCATCATCAGATTATTACCACTTTCTGATCTTCTCAAAGGGTTATTCTGCAAATTTTGACCACCGCCACCACTGCTATTTTGACTATTCTGATGATGATGAGCTGCAAAAAATGCTGCCACATCAGATTCTGTTTTTAGCACTTTGCTTTTCATGTCAGCATGACACTCCAACAATCTCTTGTGTAATGGTTGCACCCCAGGTGGCACCAATCTCCCATGAATTTCCAGACCTTGCTGTAACACAGTAACTTGTTCAGAGAGCAAGGTGACCAGCCGTGCCACATACAAATGGCTTGACTCATTGTCATTCTTTTTGAGAAATTCTTCATTGAAAAATGCATCCGTATACTTTGGTATTCCTCCCTGGACAGCAGCGTCCAGCATTCCTTGGAGTTTCATACTTAATGGGTTAATACTTCGAATCTCTGCATGATTCTGCTCATCATTTCTATAAGTCTCAATCAGCGTTTGCAGTTGACTATTTGCCTCTTCCATTTTCTCACAGGCGAATTCAATTGGACTCAATTCTTCAATTTCCTTATGAACTATTTCCAGCCATCTCAATATGCTCGGCAACTCCGAATCTATTTTCATGCTGGTTCTCTCAATCCACATGTACTTGAACTCGTTATTATCATCAGGAGGGGGTGGACTAGAGTCTGTAGCAGTTAACTTTTGAATTCTTCTGTCAAATTGAAATTGGCTTACATCATTCACCTTGTAAAAGTTGCGTATTTTCTCTGGGGCAGAGCCCAATACCAAATTCATCTTTGCAGTAGGTATCGGTTTCACACTGCATATCTGAATGTATTGTCCATCGCTTTGAAGAAGGGACTGGTCCGGTGGACTGTTTTTCTGGAGCAACTCTGCCTGTGGCCATTCTGCAACAATGCGACTAATAAATGTTGCCAGCCGTTCGTATTCCAATCCACGGTACACAAACTCCTTATTCCTGACAAATGGTGGGAATCCTTTCCCCAAGTAAGAAACTCTGAAGTATTCAGGTTCCGTTCTGAATTGGACAAGTATGTTGTCGTAGAAGGAGGCCTGCATTTGTAGAATTTTACTCAATTTGGTGTAGTCATATCTTCTTTCGTATTCATTTGCCAGCTCCTTACACAACTTGATTCCCTTTTCCCACATTTTCCCTTGATCAAAATACGCCAAAACTTGCAAATAAATAAATTCCTTTCTTTCCGCCTCTTTTTGTCGGGAGTACTGAACACCATCCCAGATTTCACATAGCATACGATCCCAGTCCCAGTTCAAATGATCCCCGTGAAGTAGTAGGGTAAATCCGGCTTCGGTGAAATTCTGGGCGGATACATGAAGATCATGAAGCTTATAAACGTACCGGAAATACTGATCTGTTCTGTTTTCTTCTTTGTAGTACTTGAGCAAATTCACGGTGCACTGCATCAGCTTGTCTCGATTTTCATCCAGATTACCAAGATTTGCAATGTGTCGATAATCCAATAGCAATTGAAGGAGATGACTAATTGACTCCACGGCTTTGGCACACATGGAACTCCAAACGTTATCGACTTTACTCATTAGACCGTGATCTCCAACAGGACCATTTTCTGATGCCAAACGATTCAAATGTATTTCCTTGAACTGAACGCGGTACGAATCCTGCTCCTCATCGTCATCACTTCCCCAACAATAATTTCCCTGTTTGCTCACATCTGGACAATTTATTAGTGAATCCAACTTGTCGATTAGTTCTGACTCTGTTTCTTTAAAGTTTCCATTCAACCTGTATTCTGCTTTCATCATATCATAGAAGAAGACGCTCAAAGTCTGCGAGCGGAGTCTCGGCTCAGGGATCATGGTCACCTCCAAAAATGGACCGATCAAACTCGGGATAAAATTTCTTTTTTCAGAGTCACTCAATTGTGCCCACATTTGTAGCATTTGTTGTCCCATTTCCAATCTCATGTCCCCATACTTTTCTAATATCATTTCACGTTTACTGCCACGAAACGTTTCCAGCTGCAGACAAGGCTGACTTATAAAAATCACCGCAAGGTTAAAATAATGTGTCCACAGTTGTACATCAAACATGTTCAAAAAGTAGGTAACCAGCGGGGAGCTAATTTGCTGGAGTGTGATGAGCATGACATGATTTGTCAGCAGTTTCATTACAGCCCAATCGCAAGGAAATACATCCTGTTTGATCAGATCTCGAAACAATAGGAATATTCTTAAAAGTAGATCCCTTAACGGCTTCCTCTCATGAAACTCATCCCAAAGTCGATTATAATGGAAACTGTCCATTTGTTCTAGTAATCCCACCAAGCATGTTACCAGGTTTCCCACCACAGAACTGGTTCGCTCCAGCACCAAAACAGCTTGCACCAGCATTTCCAGCGTTGTAGTGCACACAACCTCCACATCTGCATGTGCTTCTCGTGCTTCTTCTTTGTTTAGACCTCGAATTCCGTGCAAATAAATTAAAATGTCATTAAGGACCTCTGTACAGAGCTTTAGCTCTTCTCGGTGCTGAAGATGATGTCGAATATGCTTGCAAATGACAGGAAGTAACTTTGTCCTGCACAGTGAATTCTTGAATAAAGAGCATTTCACCACACGATGAATGGCTTGAAGTTTTGCTGGAGACAGCGAGTGTCCTGCAGTGTCTTGTAATGGTATTGAGTTGAATATTTCGCATATTAGTTCGCAAACATCTGAAATTGTCATTACTCTCAGGAGCTCTTCATACATGGAGTGAAGATTCTGAAGCAGCATTGACTGTGTGCCAACGACCATCGCTGAACTAGAATCCTGCATTGCAAATACTTTACAAAATGCAGTGATTAGAGTCTGTACATCTCTCCGAAAGCTATCCTCGAGATGTCCTCCCGTGGCTCGGGCGAAAAGCCCTTGAGACTGCACAATAAACTTGAAAATATATTCCAAGGAAAAGTAGCAATTCTTGATGGTCTCATTGACTTCTTCGGTGACGCCTTCTTGGAGAAGAAATACATTTGTGTAGTGTCGGAGAGACTGAAGTAGACCTTTATACACCAAAGCAGCAGCAAAATGCTCTTCACAGTAGGTATTCAACACTGTTTTAAATGCAGCATAATGAGGCTGTCTCAACAACTGAAAAATATTGACAAGAAGAGTAAACACATCCCCCGAGTTTTCTGTGGAGTTTCCTTCCTCATCAGAGAAAACTGTGAATAGAGCATCGAGTACGTCTGGGAGAAATTTCCGAATAATTTCATCTGTAGCTTCCACACTTTGTATTAAATTTTGCAGTGATGGCTTTAAATTTGATGTTTGCTTCCATTTGAGCAAGTTGACAAGATCAATATTCTGTGTAAACTTTGTTGAAATGATGAGAGAATTTACAGTTGCCAAGTCCTTGCTCAAGCATGAGTTTGTTAACTGCTTTGGCATAGAATTTTCATCCGTCCACTTGTAAATCTGAAGAGTATGATCCCCATTGTTCAATGTTGTACCGGAAGTGTCCATTAAGCTTAACCAAGTTACTCCCAAAAGTTTCTTTTCTGCTTTCTCTTTGGCCGAGCAGTGTCTGAAGAGTATACGCAATCTGGATTTAGGGAATGACTCGATGGGAATATTAAATTTCATCGTTTCCATATATTTTGGTGAGTTTTGGTGATAAAAAATTAGTGACTTGTAGCAATTTCCAGAGAGGTCGACAAGGATTTCATCTTCTTCATTGATAACTTGTACTTCTACCTCCACATTACAATTTTTGGTGCCGCCTGTTTTGTTCTGTTTCTTTTCAATCAGATCCACATTGACTAGGGTTATGTATACGTCATTCCGTACCAGACCAGGTGGAACAATCAGGCTACTTGAATCAATTAAACTAATTTTTTGGCTGAGGGATAACCCATTGGTGAAAGTAGGACTGCCACTCCAGAAGGCTGCCACAGAAAGAAGACAATTGACCATGCTGATTTTACTGCTGATTGCGTTTTTAAAGTTGTTTGAGATAATCAACTCGTGAATTTGAAAGTAGTCCTTTTCATCAGAAGTGTACATTTTCACCATTTGTTCTCGCAACGAACAACCGGTTAAGGGCTCATCATCCATGATATGTTCAATTTCCGCTAGTCTCAGCACACCACAAGCGTAAGGTCTTCTGAACCGTCGTTTGGCCAACTTTTTGGTAGAGTTTTCCGTATAAAACATTCTTCCAATACGGACAATGTGACACACAAGAAACAAATCCTTGCGACTAGTAGGCACCTGCTGAAACACCATGGACCATTGGAGGCGATCCTCATTCATGTGGAAATTGCTCTGACCCAATAGACCGTGGCTAATTGTGTGACGCTCGGAAATGAAGCGTTGCCCGTCAAACAGGCTTACAATAATTTCGCAGTCGTCTGTCATCCCATAACTGAAGTCCCGAATGCTAATGCAAAGATTGTTGTGATGCTCCCGCTTATTTTTTGGTCGTGACACTGTATTACTTCCTCGAGCAACCTCGGCATTTTCTACAGATCTTGTATGCAGTTTGAATAGTCTTCCTGCACCCACTTTTGTGCCAGTATCTATTTCAATACTGTTGTCTGGTCGAAGGAGAAGCGCATCACTGGAAGACCACATTTGACTGTTTGTGTTACTTTTCCCATTCTCACTTTCATTTTCAACTTCTTCTGGTTCTGGGAGGAGCCAAGCCCATGGAACCAGGTCCAACCCCAACTTTCTATTTCCCCAATCAATTTTTGAGCAAATTTTCTTGGCCACTTCACGATACTGATCTTGTGTCAATGATTGATTCAAAATTTGACGACGTCCTTCCATCAAATCGTCAATACCTCTTCGGATCACCTCGAACTGATACGAGTGTACGTCCACATACAACTTTTTCCACATTTCTCCCCACTCCCGACAAACATCAGCAATTTTATCCAGAAACTGTTGGCCTTCATGTTGTAAGCGTACAACATAGCTTGTAGGAAATAAACCTTGTTGTTTGGAAGACTTTTTTGTTCCAAAAGACCATCCCAGAGCGACTTCTTTATCCCAGATGTCAACAATCACTTCCCCCAATTCTAAATCAAGAAATGTCACTTCCGCTGCTGTTTTCAATTTGGAGCCTTCAAACGGATAGAGAACAGTGCCCCGATTGACAAGATGTTTGCCATTCTCAGTCGCCTCCTTTTTTAATTTCATTGTGTCACCGTGAGAAGAATTGTGGGAGTGTGTGGCCAATTTATTGGGACCTTGAGTAGGAGTCGTGCTCCCATTCACGGATACTCCCCCCGTCGAGGAGTCTTGTTGCTTCCACAGCATTTTTTCCGTTGTTAGCCTCTCATACGAATCACTTTGCCAAATGATACCAATGATGCTGTTGCTCCATGCTTATTATTTTACTAATTCTCTCCGCCTATTTGTTTGTGAGTCATCCTGGTGGCTCACCGTGACCGTTATTCATCCAGTTTTCAATTTATAGTTGCTGAAGAATGTGACTCTGCAAAATATACATAAGAGTCGTTTATATGTAAGGTCACACTTTATACTTGATTACATGTAGATGATAATGATGATGACTCATTTTTTTGGGCTTCTCCGTTTCATTACCACAAAAGCTCTATGGATCAGATATGTACCTTGTTTTTGCTGCAGCACTGTTACCGTAATAAACCAAATAAAATCGAAAGTGAAATCATGTAAACAGTTATGAAAATAATATCTTTCTGTAAATTATTTTCGTGAAAATATTTTTTCGGGAGGGATTCAATAATCAGATGATTTTTCACCTACGTACAAAATATAATTCCCTTCCAATGGAAGGAGACAGGTTTTTATTATTGTTCTCCTTTTCACCATTATGATGATCACCACCACCAGGGTTGGTAAATACAAGAAGAGAATGTATATGTACATATATAGATGTAGGCATTATAATAGTTATGCATGATACAACAGCACAATATACGGTCATTTTCAAATTCTCATCATAAGCTTCATGTATTTTCAGGCTTGTTATAAGAATCATAACATAATCACGATGTCTTTACAATCGTGGCAACCCAATGGAATAAAAAAATGCCCAGTCTCAATACAATCCTTACATGTAGATTGTGCATGTGAATGAGTATGTATGTATGTATGTGGTATGTTTCTTTCTATTCTTTAAATGATTCCAACATGTTAAGCAAGTTTTTTAAAAAGTTTAAAGAAGCATGTACCATGCATCATCAGAGTATATCAACATCAATTACTATTACAATTGGTACTATGTACGCTGATGTTGATGTCAAGTATTTTAATGTATGACCATATAGCTTTTTCCTTCTTTATGAGCAAGATATTCCATAATTCCATCACATTCTATTAGCTATTGTGTGTGTACTGTGTACATACATGAATGCGCTTTGGCTAAGGATTATTGACACAAACACAAACAGCTATGCACTCTGTTCACATGGGGCAAAGTATGAGCAATAAAGAACAACGCCGACTCCTAGCTCTCCAACCCTCTATCCCTCTTCTGCCTTTTTGTAAAGGATGTTTCATATTTATATTTATAATATTACAATGATGGTGATCGTAGTGGCATTGTTAGGCTGGCTATCTTATAGATATCACATGAACGAACGATAAAATACAAAGTACAAAGGAGGTGTGGGAGTGTTTATTCACTGGGTTGGGTATATGAATGAACTGAAAAGAGCTGCATTTGAAAACATAAATTTTAATGCTGAAAAAAGTGTTTCTCCTATAAAAATATAAAATATTTCCTATCCAAAGCGAAATCAAACTTATTGATAAGCTTAAGATTTCTCGCTTATT
>JAQFYG010001750.1:0-17411 GCA_034694325.1 Entomobrya corticalis | reverse complement strand
GGGTATCTTACCCTTTTCATCCTGCCTTTACAAAATTTTCATGAAAAAAATGAATCAATTTGTATAGTGCTTACTATTCAATTCACAACTTTCTCGGTTCATTTCGGCTATATTTTTTATTTTATCTAACCCAAATAAAAATGAAGAGCAATTTTAGCCTCGCTGTTAATCCGTTGAACTAGCATCAAAGCAAAAACCAAAACCATCTGCTCCTCCAACTTGCAACCTCCAACCATGTTTTCCCCAAAAGTGTAGAGGTAGCTTTTTTCCGCACTCACACGGAGATTTTGTTGTTGTTTTCCAACCAAGTAGCGATGTAGAATCTCTGGAAGAGCCAGTACCAGAGACCAGAGTAGTACCATGTCTCCAGTCTCCATTCTCCAGTCTTAAAAACTTCAACTTTCATAGCTTCTCCCTACACACATTTTTATCCATAAGTATACCAGTTATTATCATGGAAAGGTTTTATGCTTCATACCGGAAAAGTACAAGGTATGTGTACCAGAATGCACACACAACATCGAATACATTATTATCGCATTGATCAATATAGAAGCCTTTCTCATGCCAGAGCACTGAGTAAAGTAAAAACTAAAACTGGAAAGAAGGGTGCCTAGAAAGCATACTATTTTCACTATTGAACGTATATACAGCTCTAAGAAGTAAACTGAAAAAATAAAGAAAGGTCCTTTCACATTTGGATATATAGTTTATATGAGTACATGGCAGTGGTATTGTATTTTCCACCAGCCACAAATAATACAATAGACAAAAAAGACCCGTTGAAGAAAGCGCTTTTCCTCCACTGCTTTCCTGTAATGTATCTAGCGTGAGCGATTTTCCCTTCTTGTTCCATGTTCATGTGTTCGTGTTTCAACTCCATAAATGGAAGAAATAGAGGAAGCAACCCTCTGTGGTAAGAGGAAAATGAACGACTGCTTTGTGTGTGAACTATATGCTCCCTAATAGCTCACAAATATGCAATGGCATCGGGAATGGGGAAAGTTTTTCTCTCGTGTAATAATGCACTTTGCAGAGATAGGAACATAAAAAATAATATAAAAAAATTCCTTATACATTTTTCTTCCTTACTTTCCAGTATACCTACATGCTATATTAATCCGTAGATATTTTTTTTTACTATTATGTAATGTCCGCTTTTGTTTATTATGTGCATCCATCTCTGTTTCTTGGACAGTAATATTTTGATATTGCTTTATATATAGTAGTACGGCGAAATGAAATAGAATTAGAGTAGAAAATATTATAACGGGACATTTGCCTTGTCTCCTTGTGTAAAAGGTAGAGAGGAAAAGGGTTGTCAACATTTTTTTGAGTAGACATATTAAATATCATGAGGTTATTAAGAAGTAAAGGAGAGAGGAAAAAGTGTACCAAAAGAGAAAAGAGTTGATCATGTAATGCATTATGTATTTTTAGTGGAATGGAAATGGAAGGAGAAAACTTTATGGATTGAAATATGGCTAGGTAGTTGAATTTATTATTGGTATTTATTATACATCAGTGAACTGTGTGGAGAGATGCAGATGCATGGCTGTGTATGCAGTGCAGTGAGAGGACTTAAAATTGTGTTTCTTTTCCAACCAACACAAATAATAAAATATATGAAAAATGTAGAGAAAGTTGAATAGAAAGTATATGTACTAGATTTTGATGTTAATGCCAATATTGCCATAAAACAAGAGGAGAAAGGAGTAAAAGTCTTCTCTAAATGTATAATTTTTTTAGGTAGTAAATAAAATACCAATAAATGTTAGATATTTTTAAAAAGGAAGAAATTGGTGAAAGTGAAGAAAGCAGAGTAAAATGTTTTTAACTTGCAATAATTTTTGTCGAGCAAAAAGAAAAGAAGAAAGTGTAAATGAAATAAAAAAAGACATTAAAGTAAAATACAATAATTCCTTTTGTGATTCAATAAACACTTGGTGAAAATGTTTTTGTGGTGCAGTGCTAATTATTGTCTTTGTTCATGCCTTTTTAAAGCGGTCTTTTAATGAATCAAGCATCCTCAACTTTCTAGCTTTCTCTCTTCATAAAAGTGTTATAGTCGCAGTCGGTTCAGTATTATATGCATTTCCCAGTATTAATTACTGTTTGCCTACCTATGTAAAGTGGCCACATATTCATTCCTGTTTATAATTATAACATTCCCGTAATATAATATGTACGACATGCATTAGACATGTCGTTATTGATTGCCTATATCATACCTTTTTTACTACCTTTCTCCGATGTTTCGTGATGGCCTTGTATAATATTTCGATTTCGAGCTCACAGCTCATTTTTATATTTTTGACCGCTCAGTGTTCCAACAGACACTACAACAACATCAATTAATTATGCATATTCCCCTTTTCTCCATCAGTTTATTGCATTCAAAAAGCTTAAGTTTAATGTGATGAATAGCGACAGAGAGAGAGTTTAGAGGAGAAAGCAAAGTGAGATTTTTAGATATTAAAAACGTAAACTGAGTTGCAAGTGAAGTTACAACATTTAGGAAGATTGTCATTAAAAAAATATCACAAAAGTCACAACTACTTTGTTTCGTCATATACCCAAATGTCGATTTTTATTGGGATTAACAACTGACAGAGAAGATGCTACCAATGCAAACATTGAGGAGAAGGGCGAGTCCCTTGAAGTGCAAATGTACTTACTAATTAAAATACATAATTTATATCTTATTCAATTATATAAACTCGTGATTTATATTATTTTCATGACACTATATTTTATTGTTCGTAAGTAATATGCAGATTTTTTTTCTATATGCATAACTATATCTTATCAAATCAATTTTATTTCCAGATAAGCAAGATCCAGCCAGATTCCTTGGCGAAGGGCTCCTTTTCAAAGGAAAGCTGATAGGAGTGCTTGAGGTGAGCGGTCCAAGAGGTGACAGAATATGTCAAGAGGCGCTGTCCGAATTGAAAATGGCAGTAAAGGCGGCGGGAGAGCACAAGCAAAAAATAACCATCCACATTGCCCTGGATGGGCTCAGAATTCGAGACGAAAAGACAGGCGTAAGTTGGGACTTTTAATTTCAATTCAATTACCAATAATTAATCAGTACTTTAAAAATATTATTCTATTTATGTTCTTATCAGTCTATTAAATAAATGAAAAGTTGGCTAATTAATAAACTGATTCGAAATCGATTACCTCATATCTTCTCCTTATAATAATAATAATAAATCTTATTTTAATTGCTAGGATTGCCTTTATCATCATCAAGTACATAAAATCTCATTCATCGCTCAAGATCTGACAGATGCACGAGCGTTTGGATATATCTTCGGGTCACCGGACACAGGCCACAGATTTTTTGGGATTAAAACAGAAAAATCTGCGAGCCAAGTTGTGATAGCCATGAGAGATTTGTTCCAAGTCGTGTTTGACCTTAAAAAGAAGGAGATCGAGAGAGCCAAGCAGCAGCTCGAAATGCAACAAAAGTTTTTGGCAACAAGAGCGGCTGAAACGGCTCCTACCACAAAGGTGAATTTGCAAACATGTTTTATGATTATATGATTATTGCAAAGTAATAAAAAGTGAAATTAAAATGTTTTGTTTGCCAAACAACTAAATGCTTGTAACCGTTATCGCATCTTTGAGCTTTTGATTTTGATATAAATAGATAATTATGTAATCTTGCTTAGCATGCTTAAAACGTAAAAGTTTCAAAATTGACTGAAAACTTTATAATATCTTTACAGACTGAGCCTAAATTCTCAATTGCTGAGACTTACATTGAAGGAGCCGGTGCAGTTGGAGGCGCCTCTGCATTGCATCATTCTAACTCTTCAGCACCTGCAGAAGTGGACCTATTAAATTTAGAAGTTGAACTGAACAGTCTTCAAGAAGGCCTAGACAATATTCACACCAATCTAGTTGATTCCGTGCCATTCCGTGGTAGCACCGCGTCCATTTCCAGTGACCCTATGAACCCCATGCCGAAATTATCCACTGGAAGTATGGCTTCCGCATCCAATGCAAGTAATCCTACTCCCGTATCAAGCTCTGCGATAGGCGATCCGTTTGGTGACTCTTTTGACCCGTTCGACCATTCAGCAGCTAGTTCCTCCACACCAACTGCCTTTTCCAACTCTGGTGGTGGCAATAGATTTAATCTAAAGTCTGGTCTCAGTGACCCTTCACCCTTGTCTATGGGAACTTCCCAGCAACAAGCTCCACCCCCTTACTCCAATTCAACCACACCGTTAGCGTTCACTTCAGATCCTTTTGCACAAATCGACCCTTTTCCCGGACCCAAGTATCACGGAGACGGAGATTTCTTCAACTCTGATCCATTTGATAGTCCATCTGGTCAGTTTTCATTTGCTTATCCGAATGACTCCTCCATGACAAAAATAGTCAGTGTTGTGGAACGAATCGAGGAGAGCGCATATGAGACTCCTCCAACGAGCAATAATAAATTTTCGACTGACGTCGTCGGCAGAGATAGTAATGTTATCGGAACAAAGTCAACCTCATCAAGAGAGAGACATATTGATGGTTGGGTAGCTTCCTTTGAGGACGTAAGAATTTAAACAAAATTATTATTATTATTCCCAGGACCGTAATAAGCTTGTTAAAAATAAATTTTTTATAATTTTCAGAATTTTGTACCTGAGTCTGAATTCAACGGTCAAGAAGAGGATCTGTCCAAAACCGAGTTGGATATCTTTACTGACCTTGATCCTCTAGGCACCGGTAGATTTAAGCCTTTCGTTGACCGCAAAGACTTTTTCCAGCATTTAAAAAATCCACCAAAGAAAAATCTCAAAGATCTTGGTGCAACCGAAAATATAACACCCCACTCATCATCCTCTTCACTGGTGGCGGAAAACAATGCGGTCAGTACTTCCATGACGGGATTAAACGCACATGAAGTAACACCTCCTAAACTTCAGCTAACAGATGCTTCATCTGCTGTTATTCCAAACTCATTTTCAACAAATTTTACCTCTCCACAAATTAACGATGCAGTTGAACCGTTGCCTTTAAAGACGCCACCTACGTCAGCTTCCTCGCGATCATCGTCCATGCGAATGCGGCTCCACTCTGAAAATTCCAGATCTGAATCCCCACCAAATTACAGTCCACCGCCTCCTCCTCATCACACGATGCATAATTTTTCATCGACATCCTCTATTGGATCTGTTGGAGGAGGTAATGTCGCAGCTGTCAACTCAGAATACATGGCTGCTGCAAGTCAATTACCTTTCTTGCCACCTCCCAGCAGCATTCTTGGAACTCCACCCAGTTCCCGTTTTGCAAATAAAAAGTCACCACAACTTCTCAAACAAATGACAATCGCTGGATCAACAGCAAATACGGCCACATCTAGTCCAAAAACGTTGCCCAGACCAACCTCAAGTGGACGTGAGAGAAAGTACACGACCGACTCTCAAAGTAGTGTATGCACCGATGAGATTCCTAATCTGACCCCGCCCCCACGTCCTCCTCATAGTCACACTTCAAACACTCTCGGAAAATCAGTCTCATTGAGCACTGCAGTACCTAGACCTTCATCCGGATCAGACCGACTGCGCAATTTGTCTGGAATGTCGTCTTTGAGTGGAATAAGTATAGCATCATCCGGAATGGCTCCTCCTGAGCCTCCACCGCGTCCTCTTCAAACGACCACTATTTCAAACAGTTTAGCTCAACAAATGTCACCATCGCTGGTGTCTCCTCCCCCGCCTTTACCTCCCAAAAAGCAAGCATTCAGCTCCATGCAGTCTAGTCCTCTCAGCATCTTTCAGTCTAAGCAAACATCTCTCTCCGACTTCGGGAAAAGTGGTGGCGGTGTACAAAAGATTGGCGGTGGTGGTACACACGAATCTTCGTCCAATGATCTTCCATTGCCGTTGCCTTCAAGAAAACCTCAATTTTCCTCAAGCAGTGGTCATCATACTGCTGCAGGAGGTCGTTATTCTGTGCCATTACCCTCAGTGTCTCCTTCACCCCAGCGAAAGGAATCCGTCGGAGACACTGAGCAACCAAGTAAATTAGCTATTTCATCTAAAATCAGTAACAGTGGCGGCGTTGTTGGGGGCAGAGTAAGCAGGAAACCCCCTGTGATCAAGCTTACCATGGAGCAAGCCTTACATCAAGTCGCATCTATGAGCTTAGGGGATCTCGCCGGAAAATTGGAGCTTCCAGTGGATAAGCTATCTTCACTAACAATTCAACAATTAGCAGAAAAATTGACCTTGATGGATTTTGAGCAAAAAATGGAGCAGAAGGAAAGAGAACTGTCCCGATACGGAAGCACTTCTCAGATCCAAGTTCAAGAGTCTCATTCGATAAGTGGGGGAAATGGAGGCGCTTCAAATGACAGCTTCCAATTGGGTTTTGAGGATGACTTTTCAACAGCGTCTGCCCCGCCTGATATTGGCGAGCGCAGAAGTGGTCATGGCCATGGTCATCATCATCATCATTCTCATCAAAGTAGCAGCAAAAAAGATGAATACGACAAATACGCGGTGTTTAGAGAGCTTAGTGTTGAAGACGCCAGTGGATTCAGCATCATCGGCAACCTCGGCAGCAGTCTAAAAGCCTCAAACTTTTCCGTTAATTCTGAAGATGAAGATTTGTCTCGAGCTATGGATAAGACACTAACAAATAATAATTCAAGTAGTGAAAGGACAATTCAAGCGGATGGTACTGGAGAAAGTACAAATAAAAATAAAGACACCAGTTTTGCTACAGCAATGGCAAACACAATGGATGATATAACAGATACTAATTTATCGGACGATGATGGCAAGTTCCCATTTGATGATGATGAGGATATAAGTCCCTCCTCAAATTTTAACGCAAAACCTACAGAATGGGCTACTTTCGAGTCAAATTTTGATGACCAGTTTGCTACAACGTCTTTAGTAAAGGACGATCCAGATGGAAACGATGGGAGTCCTTGGGACTCTGAAGAAGGAGGAGAAAATTCCCAGAAAACACCACCTGTTGCAGTTACTTCAGCGCCACCGTCACCTCCTCCTCTCCTTGTTCAGTCTCAACCACCACCAAATATACCAACAACAGACAAATTTGATTTTGAACCATTTCAAAAACCTTCTCAGCCAACAATCGCAAACTATTCGTTAACAGAACCTGCCACCAATCCACAAGTTCCCCCGGTTCCAGAAAGAAGACGTCCAAGTCGAGAAAATGGTAGCCTGACGCAGCCTATAAATAGTCAACCACTTTCACCAGATCTTCTCATATCTCCAGTGAGTCAGTTTCATCGCCAGAGTTCCGGTTCGTCCAAGCACAGTGGAAAAAGCATTGAAGAGCCTTCAATTGGTGGTGGCGTTGGTGGAGGTAGAGGATCCGATTATTCTGAATCTGGAGGAAGACCACGTCGTAGACGTTCCAGCGTAAACGACGAGGACGTTGGTCGCTGGGAACGGGATCGAGATAGGGATACCTACAGCAGCAGTAGAAGACGAGACAGAGACAGGGAAACTTATGGCCGGTCAGATTCTAGAGATAGTTATTCATCAATTCCACGAGGAAAGTACAGAGAGGGTCGTGGTGTTGGGGGAGAATCAGAGGAGGAGTATGTGCCTTCAAAAAGTTCTGCTGGAGGAAGAAGAAGAGGAAACAACGTTCGGCCTAGTTCTTCAAAGCGTTCTTCCGAGAGAGAAGGGGAGCCTGAAGACGATCGAGAAGAAGAGGAAGACACTAGATCTTATGCATCCTACCATTCAAATTATTCGAGTGCAGGGCACAGCAGAAAACACCGTCGCTATCCCCCTAGTAAATATCATCCCCACTACTCCAGTGGACACAGAAAACGTGATAGGGATCGTGCGGATAGACCACCTGCTCAAGCTGGAGGTTCTGGTCATTCCAGTCTTTCTCCAGAGAGATATTCTCACCACGAAAGTGACTTTGATTCCTACGAGGACGAAAATGGTGTGTCTCGCAAAAAAGAATTTTACGCCAGGGAACGAGATTATGCTGAAAGGCATTATCACAGAAGTAGACCTAGTAGTGGAACTGGTTATCATCAAGGTGTAAAGCGGTACAGCCGGGAGAGTCCTAGACATTCTGATGCGTATTACCGAGATAGATATTATCGAGGGGAAAGGGGAAGGAGAAAGTACGATGACGAATATGATGATGGGAGGGAATTTTCTGAGTACTCTGGCGACGAGGAGCATTATCATGGGAGCAGACATGGTGGTCCTAGGAGAAGACCTAGGAGAGGGGATGACTATGTAAGGGACAGGGAACATTCCCGACATCATCATTATTACACCAATTCTCCATCTTGGGATAGCGAGTCGGGCCCTGAACCGGGCGGTGAAAAGTCTGAAAAAGGACATCGTCCATCATCTGCAAAATATGGGAGTGAACATGGTGGTGTGTCAAGATCCAGTCCACCTCCTCATGGATCTTCATCCAGCCGTCCAAATAGTGGTAGGCGTGAAAGCGGTTCCGGGGGACACAAGCCATCGCCACAAGAACTTTCAACTTTAAGCGGGAACGGACATGGACAGCAGCATGGAAAACGTCCGCAGAGTGGTAACGGCTCACGTGGTACTAAAATGAGAGAATACCGATTCGATGATGACTTTGATGGTGATTCTTTCTCCGAGAAACGTGACAGTGGAGAGAAAGCTGGTGAAAGTAGGTTTGATGATGGTGACAAGGATTCATTAAATTTAGGAAAATTGCACAGCCCGACAATAAAATCTGAAACAATAACGCCAATAGACTCTAAATTATCACAGCCTCAGTCCCCATTTGAAGACAATTTTGTGCTTCCGGCAAACTCCAATGGAACAGAAGAAACGGGGATAATAGGAGAAGAGTGCAAAGAAGGGATTATTTTGGCAGATATTTTACCTAGTGATAGCCCTTCTGAAACAACTCCGCAGAAACAAAACAGACGCCAGCCCCAACAAAATCAAATATTTTTTCCTACAAAGTTTGAATCCGAAGATGGAGGGGAGGAGGAGGATGGTGCCAAAAGTCTAACTGATAGTTGTATTAACAGGAAGGAGTACGAAGATGAAAAACGAGATGAGTTTGATGAGGACAGAGGAAATACTTCAAGTCCTGACCTAACTTACACTCCACCAACGTCTGCAAATAGTTTGCGAGGAAACTTTTCCGTGTACAGTACAAAGAGACTAGAATCTATCCGGTCAGAAGAGGAAAAATCCAATGAGGACAGTGTTTCTGAGGGCGCCCTAACTAATAATGCAGCCTCAAATGCAGCTTCAAACATGAAGAAATCAGATTCATTTAATATTTTTCAGGCGCCTACTCAAGATCCATTTGCTGATGATGATTTTTTCAAATGATTAAAAAAATGAAGCGATACGAATTCCTGAGTTGTATAGTGTATAGTGCATATATATTAACTGATTGTGAGTGAGCGAAGGAAGAGTATAATAATTATTAAAAGTGTAAAAAAATTATATTTCGATCCCTTTCCCGACCACATAAGTTAAAGTCATACAATAATTATCTTTTCGGTATATTTAATTAAGGTCTAGTCGAAAGTTTTGAGGAGTTGAAATAAAAAGAGTTACAAGTCTCGTCCACCCGTATCTTATACACAGGATTGAAATATCATGGACAGAATGATATTCTTTTTAGCGTCAAGGTCAAGGTCAAGTGCCAACGAAAGGGGTATAGAGTCTGGTATAATTGTAGGTTATTTAAAATACACAATTTGTATTGAGTGGTCACAGTTAGTTTATAAGAGATAAACATAAAATGATTTATTTACATTTCATCAGGCACACAGTGCTAATAGATGCTTAGATAGAATGTGTTTCTGGTGTGTTATTACTATTTACGACTAAATGAGCCAGTTGTAAAAGAATTTAGGTCTGTCCACTTCTAATCTTCTAACTAACATACACCTATATACATTTTACACTTACATACATGGTACATTTATAATAAACTATCAAGAATCATGCAATACGGCCTAAAGGTCAGTGAAAAAAGAAAATAATTTAATTACTGTTTAAGGTTACATTGATTTCTTACAACTCAATAGACACATACATGTTATATGCTTACAGGTATTTTGTAACTTGGTACACCTCTACATATTATTATATGACACAAAAACTTCAATTAAGACCGAAATTTTTTATAGAAATAGATTTTCTCGTGTAGGACGGTAGTAAAAATGAATAATCTTTTTCTATTTGCCTTCGTCATTAACTTATTTGATAGATTTGAAATGTGGTCTAAATTCGTAATAGTACACAGGAATCGAAAATTCATGAATTAAAGGTTTGGCAGTTATTATAACATTTTGCAAAGGTCCCAAAAAATTTGAATGGAGAGTTATTATGTACCGTTTTCTGCCTTATTCTGTACACAAACTATACTATCTTATCCACATTCAATAAAGTATTGTGTTATCACATAGCTTAATAATCTTTGTTGTATTTTAAACCTAACTATGCAGACAAAAATGTTGTTGAATTATGAAACAAAAAGTTGAGATTTATACATTATTAAAGTATGCATGTGGGTTTCTGTTTATTAAATACATTGTAAAAGTGATGAGAACAGAAAAAAGATTGTTTAGTAAAAATACGCATTGTCAATCGTATGTTGAATGAAACCAAAAAAATTGGCAATGATTATTAAATTGAATTTCGCGTATTGAGATGCAATTTTGATTTTAATTAAGCTGTTAATAAAATAGTATATATTTTCAATTCTGCATATTATTATTATTCAAAATAATGCAAACAAGTAATAAATTGTGAAACAATCATGTCTTTAAAATTAGGAGCTATTTTCAACTTTTGAATTTTAGTTTTAAATGACAATTCATAATTATTGTGTATAACGAAGTAAATATTCAAGTTGTTTTTATTACTATGATATGTAATATTGATATTACCATAAATCTCTATTTGATATTAATAAAGAAGGTTACAAGAAGTTAACTTTAATTATTATGGATTGCAATACCTTGTAGAAACATGTGATCTCTGAACTTTTTGTAATATAAAGTCAAACGTAAAAGGCAAGTGAATTATGATTATGCTAAAATACCTTATACTTATCATGAACATAATAAACTTCTTACAAGCGTTTCCACATTACCTACGTGCATTATGGAACGACTTTATTTTATAGCACCGTATATTATGTTGTCTGATTGAGCGTTTAAAAATTTGATTCACTTGTGAAATTTCAAATTAATAACTAATATAACATTCTAAATTGTAAATCATTTTTTGACTTAAATACTAACCAAAAATACTGTAGCATGTTAAAACAATAATTTGAATCTGAATCTACATTGCCGTAACGGAACGATATACTTATATGCTTTATTGAAAAAAATAAAAAGAATCGTTTATCGGAGAATACAAATGTTGTTGAAACAGTCTTTAATTGTTACACACTGTTACATACCTTCATTTACTAAACTATCAACATTATTTATATTGATAAATACCACATTTAATTTAAATAAGGGACAAGACCAAGATACAGATATCTTTTCACTGCTCTGTAGTTAATACTTTACACTGTCTAAACTCATGTATTTAATTTAGTTTGGCTATTCATTTTTATTGGGATGAATAGAATTGACACATTACGCAAGCCAGAACAGTGCTTTCATCGAAAGAATTACAAACTAGCCCTAGTCTACTTGATATCGAATTCAATATCACTTTGGGATATACTACAAAAAGTTTAAATTAAGCACGATGCGTAGTAGCTAGCTATAATTATAAACAGGCGATGAAACATAAAATGAAAATGAATCTCACAAACAAACTTGAATTTATACTACTAAATTACGCTAGGTGGAGAAGAATGTCCATTTCCTTCAACTAGCTGATTAGCCTGCCCATCCAGTTCCCCTGAAATGCCATCAGAGGTTTCCCGGTGCGAAATGAACTTGGGCTCCACCAGTTCAGCGAAGTGAAGTTCTATTTCTTCTTTCACATTCTCTGCATCAGCATCCTCATTATCATCGACTAGCTCATATTTTCCTGAACGAACGACTGTAGTGTTTTCTAAAAATTAATTTAAATTAACAATTCATCAAAATTTCCAGCATTTTCACAGAAATATGTAGTTTTTAATGCATCTAGATGCTTTGTAAGTAATATTTTAAATGTTATGCTTACTTGTGTAATTTATTCGAAATTGCGTTCCCATTTTCCCGGAAACAACTCCTTCCTTATACGCCGAGATGGTTGGATTGTATCGTTCGTCAAGTTCCAAAACCTTTTTATTAATAATTAATCAAAATGTTATTATGTTATATTCACTAATCTTTATTACACAAGTAGAAAAAATAATATACGAATTCGTAAATACCTTAAAAGCAATATCATCACCCACATTCACTTCTTCGGCACAACGAATATGTTTCAAACTTTGATAGCAGTCATCACTTCTTTTGGCTTTGATTTCTGAAATGTCTTGACTTTCTACTTTAACTTTGGTTTTGATGAAAGAATTTTGCTTACTAGATTCAATCTCCCCCTTCTTATGGCTCTCATCAGATACATGGTCAGTGGTAAACATGTCAATAATCTTTCTAGCTGAATCAAAAACTCTAGGGTTCCTGACTACACGAGGAATTGGCGTATCTTGCCTTGACTTAGTAGAACTGGAGCTTGAATCATGGATTGGTGAAGTGAAACTACACGATGATTCGAAAGCAGAATCTGAAAGTTTCTTCTTTTTACCCCCATGTGCTTCCGCGTTGTCTGCTCGCTTTCTTGATTTTACGCTTGTAATGGGCGTGATAAATTCAAAATCTTTCACCGGAATAGTTCCTCCAGCAGTTTCGTCCTCACTTTCAGTCTCTTCATTCAGAACATCTAGATGATTCCTTCCAAAATTACTTGTAGATTGAGAATCGCAATCAGGAGTATTCATTAGGCTGGAATCAGATGAGTTATTCGCAGCAGCGCAGCTTTTTGTTTCACTGATACTTTCAGATCCATTGAAGAGATTATCGTCTTGAGCATTTTCTTTGGGAGATGATTTTGATTTTTTACTGCGATGTCTACGCCGACGTCTTTTTTTACGTTCTGATGAACTATCGCTGAGATCCGCTTGCTCGTCGTTGACGTCGTTAGTAGTCGTATCGTCAATTTTAATTGATTGAGCCATATCTAGCTGATCTGGAGGAGAAATAATGTTCCTTCCTGCTTGGGCACGATCGACAACATCTAGAGTATCTTCTGTTGAGCCATGAACTGGAGACGCAGATAAGTCACCACCAAAAAACGTTACCCGCTTATCAGTTGACTTGCGTTTTGGTGTAGACGACAACGCTGATCTTGGAATTGGAACTGGCACCAATCTGTACAGTACGAATCAACAAAAGTAACGACAATTTAATACAATGAAATGAAATTATAGAGCATAGTGGTGATTGCCGTAAGTAAACTCAATAAACTGTTATACAAACCTGCAAGGCTCGTTAATTATGGAAAATATCTGCGCATCTTCTTCATCCCGGATTCTATATTCACCCATGAAAAAATGGAATGGGGATGGAGTTTTCAGCACAAAGTTGGCAATATAGCTTTTCACCTCACGAACATTCTTTGCTTCATTGGGTACTAACATAAATAATTTAGTTCCAATCGAAGTATCTCTAGGTAAGATGTCAGGACTAATGTCCAATTTTATTCCAATTATCTTCTCTTCTCTGCAATCCTGGGGAGCCATTGTCAATGCCGCTCCAGCCATTCTCTTGAGAGCTTCACCCTTAGTTGTCCTTCAATAAATAACAGAAACTAACCATTACTCACCAGATAATATAACCAGAATATTCAATAAATTTAAGAATTCCGCAGCTTGGCTTGATAGTTAGTAGTTAATAATTTATTTACCTTCAAATATCAGTTGGCGTAAACCGTTCGACTTTAGCCAATTTAAATTAGCTAGTTGGCGAACTGTAGTCTGGTTAGTCTGGTACACCTTACAAACGTTACAACCTTCAACCTATATACAAAATTAAGTGCAAACTGCACGGGAATCGGGATTTCTGTCCACAGACAAGTGACAATTAAAAACTTTTCTACTACTTAATGTTGAAATTTACTTGAATAATTTGAAAAGAGTGGAAATTAACAATAGACCATGTAATTATTAAAAATATCAGCACGAATTAGATTTTAAAAACTTTTTCAAAGTTCAAACTTTACGAACAGCACTAGCACTACTGGCAGAAAACTAACCACAGGACACGGTGCACTGCAGTCTGCACTGCTCTCCGCACTCCGCACGCTTTTGTTTATATCGAGTAAAATGTAAACAACAACACAAAATCCACAACAAGCCAGCAAGCAGCTCTCTCGCGGCTGATTTTTGAAGACGTCTCTCAATGCAAACGCAGCTACACACAGCACAGCACATACAGCAAGAAGGGGAATGGAAATTGGAAATTAGCAAAAAAATATGGAAATGCAAAGAAAAAGATAAAAAATCTTTTTTACACGTTAATTCTATCAAATAAACTTTAATAAACTCGTCATTAATTATAAATGAATGATTTGTACTTTGTCTTGTTTCTTTTATTTTCCTTTTTTTGCAATGGAAAATTTCCATTTCAATTCAGGTAAAAAAAAACAGAAAAGTGCAGGATATAAAGATAGAATGTAAAGACCGTTTTTCTTAGGGGTAAATTGAGAAAATCATTTAAACAATCATTTTAGGCCATGACTTGAGAAGAGCATGTTCCAATTTTATGGGTAAAATGTTTGTGTAATAGATTATGTCAAAAATGTTTTATGATTTTATCCAAATAAACTATGTAAATAAAATACCATTGTGTCCATTGCTCATGAATGTGATAATTATATATTTTGGTTCATATTTGATTACATCTTTGTATGAAAATGACCTAAACTATATTTAAACTTTCTATATTTGTTAGTTTTTCTCCAGCCTTTGCATTCTATCTTCTGCTTCACATATACTATCTACAATCTAAATCTTAGAATCAAAATTGCTATCTAATACTACTACTGCGCCAAAAAGAGTCACAAAAACGGAGAAGTACGTGACAAGTGAGTATAAAGGCGAGCTGGTGCATTAAATTGTCGAGATAGAAGACGACAGGAAGGAACACAGCATTGTGTTGTTCGACTGGAAATCATATAAAAAAATGGGTAGACGTAAGTAAAAGAAGCTAATAGCCAAGTTCCAAGTTAGAATGAATGCAGCAGAAGAAAAGAATATGAAACAAAAAATGAAGATGAGGGTTTCCTACATTGCACATACGCTGCGCTCCGCTATATGAAAAGCACATGATGACGATCATGATATGAATGAAACATTTTCATGCAACTCGGTAAACATTTTGATTACTTATAATAAAAAAAGACTTGCACTTTTATAGCTATACATCGCCCTTTATATTCAAAACTCAGCAAAAAAAAAATTTTTTCGTTCACGTTTACGCTGCATCAAGAACGACCACTACTGCATAAAGTTTACATGCAGATAATACAATCTAACCAAAAAGAGTAACAGCAGGAGCTATACAGACAGCAAGCCATAGTTCAATGACTCACAGAATAGTCGAAAAAATCAGGCAGTTTTTGTGCCGGAAGGGTGTTGGAAGTGGTCTTCTTCTTATTCGGTACCACATACTAATAAATGCATAGTCAAGTTCAGTCACAGACTCAATGAGACTGGTTTCGCTGGCATTGGCATGTCTTCTTGTGTCTAAATACTTTAGTAGTAACAGTGCAACAACCGCACTTGTTCGAGCATAAAAAAAAAGGAAATATTTTATACTTGAAAAAAGTTCCAGCAGAAAAGAAGACTTAAAATAGACAAGAAATTCACTTACTATACATGCATGAAAGAAACTTTTGCGAGTTTTTGTACTGCTTCATTTAGATAAATTTATACACAGTAATTTTTTTCTGAGTTAAAAACTCAACAGGAAATTCATAAGCCACCAGGATGCCGGATAATAACAACGGTTCGCCCTTCTCCAACTCCAGATACATCAGAACAAATACTTCTCCAGGTCCGGACCCGGAGCAAGATCCCGAGTCAAAGAAACACTTGAAAATGTCCAAAGCAAAAACAAAGTGGCTGCAGAGGATGACGCTAGAAGTGAACAAATTCCCATATAGCAACACTAAAAATATTGGATTGTACTCTTTTGACAAGAGCGAGTTGGATTGGTATTACAAGGAAATCAGACTTTTGGTGGATAAAATTCTGGATATTCTGGAGTGCCCCTACTGTGAAGACACCGTTAAGATGGTGAATATCAATATTAATTAATTTGATCACTTTCCATTTACCGTTTCGTTTTGTAGTTCATCTAGTCATAAAAAATTATTGCATATATTTCTGTAGGCCGTGATGCCAGGGTGTGGTTGTGATAATCCTTTGGCATGTTGCTCAAAGTGTTGGCTGGAGGAAGGATCTGAGTGCCCTAATTGCAAAAGACATTGTTCCTCTCTTCCGTTTGAGCCGGTGGATGAAGTGATAAAGGAATGCCACTTGTTCTTGAAGGAGAAAGCTTACAATAACGAAATGAAATGCAGAGACAGTGAAATAAAAAGACTTTGTGAATCTTACTTCCAATTTCTCAAGCAGTCTGAAATGCAGTTAATGTGCAATTATTGCTTCGGAACTTTGGAAAATGTTCGTATGAATGAATAAATTTTGATGATTTTGATGATAAATAATCATGAATTGTTATTTTTGTATTTTGTTGAGTAGGCTATGACCGTGAATCGAGGAAATGGGACACGTACACCGGTATGCAGAGGTTGTCATGAAATGTACATGGAATGCTACAAGATTTGCACAGATGTGTCACCTTACCCAAGCTTTGATCGATTGAATAAAGAATACAGCCAGTTTTTCTCAAGAGTGCTGAATTATTGTTCTCGGAATAAAACGCAAGTATATAAGGATCCCTACCCTGGAATGAAGCAGCCAACATATCTCAGACTAACGGTTTTAGAAAGACATGGATTCAAGGGGAAACTGATAGGAATGTGTAAAAAGGCGATGGTTATTGCGGCTTGTGCATATCTTGTCGTATACTTTGTTAAATAAAAATCGAATTTAATTATGAATAAATGATTTGAACAATATTTAAGTTTTTTCAAGAAACACTACTCAACTAATTTCTTTTACTTTAGCCTTGAGCTGACGTTTTAATTGAACTAGAGCTAAAATTGAGACGAAAACTAATTTGACGATAATAAAACAATAAGAAAGTATGAAAATGAAATGAAAAACCTTTTATAATTTATGTGATGTACTTTCGCGTGTACATTATTTTTTGCAATAATTATCTTTCTAAGTTTGCATCTTAATATTTTGTGGATAATTAAGTTGAAGGACACGCAGTTCCTAACTAATCGGAAAAATAGTTTTTAGAT
>JAQFYG010001749.1:0-17419 GCA_034694325.1 Entomobrya corticalis | reverse complement strand
ATTATCAATCACGCCCCTTCGATTGTAGATCATGTACCAAATTTAAACCGATCGGATGTTATCATAATATGTCGATCAGATATAAATGGTAAACCACAATTGATGTGAAACAACTTAATTCAATAATATGGTACATTCTAATTTGATTTTCACCAGTCTAGATGTCAAACTTATTTATTCAGTTCTTGAATTCTGTTTGAAAAACAAAACCAATCTTAATAACATTATAAAATAGGTAGAGGAGTTTTCCATCTGAATTTATTTCCTTCAGTTAACGAAATCGCCCGCAGTTGTTCCCTCTAACCACTGCTATGATTGCAGAAAATATTTCCGAAAAAATCCCAGTTGCTGAGCACACTATTTTTCTCCTGCTTTGCTTGTTTGGCATGTTCCCGAAACGAGACCTCCTCTTTTCCTCGCTCCCACTATCTTTCATCCTCCTCCGTTTGTCTTTCAGAAGCAAGCTAATTTCTATCCAAAAGATACTTTTTCTCCACAGATTCGATATAATTCTTGAATCCCAACAACTGAGCGAGCATTATACATGACTACATCCAATTCTAGTTTGCCTCCAGCTTGCACTTCTAAGCCAAGACTATTTTTCTGACTAGCACGACAGATACAAGTAAAAAATTACTTTGTGAAGAGTAATGTTCTCTTCTTTCCTTTCCCCTTGCTTGCGTCGCCACCGCCGTTACTTACGTTTTGCTTCCCAACAATATACATTGTATTTTTATTCCTCTGTGTGCGAAGCATGTATACCTCATTATATAATAAATATAGTATATATATAGTTTGCTAATATTTGGCTCTAAATACTACCACTACTTCTTACGAACACCATATTCGGCAAGTTCTTTTCGTCGTGGAGGACAAAAAGTTTCGTTGTATTTTATTCACATAATATGTTTATCCTTCCTTCGATCCATTCCTCTTTTTAGTAGACGCATATAGTAGCCGGAGTACCAGCAAACACTTTTTTATAATCCACTTGGGATTCTTTCCAATAATTTCCTATCAGGATAATGGCAATGAGAAATTACTTTGTTTCATTCCTATTTTTTAACAAAAACGTACAATGCTGGATAAGCATATCATCATCAAGGCAAACCAATATACACGAGAAAAGATGCATGGTACATACATTTCATTGCCGGAGAGACACAAGAGTGATCAAAATCTCTCTGGTGTGTATTATATTACCTAATACTTATATGTACAAATGTGTGTAGTTGTGTGCACCACCAAAGAAATATTACAAATCCATGAAGATCTATGATGATGATGAGGCTTCCTCGGCAAAAAAGAGAAAAACTTTCAGCAGCTGTTAGCTATTCTTGCTGGATTCACTTTTAAAAAGTGTGTGTTGGTGATGGTACGATGATGGTTTACTAGCACAGCTTATTTGGCATGCTTTTGGTATCATCATTTCTTTTCTTTCATTTTTTGATGCGAGATTACTTTGAGTTGCTGACTGTTTTAAAGCTTCTTCCATCCAACCACAAAAAATACAATAATACGAAAGTACATCATAACAAGGTTATATCATTATTTTGAAATATGTTGTGCTTTATCACAGCATATATTTCTTCTGTGCGTGTTGGTGTTCTTATATCAAGTCCGTTCCTCCATGAATGTGTATAGTGCTTTCAATCTTATATGCTTACAATTAGAGCCAGGTTTTGTCGAATGAATGAAAAAACAAACGCTTGAAGAAAGCTTTGGTCGAAATGTAGAGATGTTAGATAATAGTGATTTTCTAGCTGCAAACTATGAATAGGTAAAACTATACTATGGTAGTATGTATGTGAGTTATTCATGAATGTACATTTATCCTTTAATAATTCGATACCATTTTCTCCTTCCTTATGCCTTTCCCTTTTTTATATATCATTTCTCTTCCTTTCGGAATAAATACACTTTTATATGCCACATCGCCGTGAGACAGGTTCGATCCGCCCATTTCACATTTTGCGATTACACTCTCTGCCACCAAATATATTAGGTAGGTAGACATAAACCCGAAAGCTATTACTACCAACATGGTCGATACATGCTTTCATATAAAACGCCACAAACTATACAAAATAGTTTCTGCTCTGCGTCTTTGCTTTAATCTCAAACTTGTGGCGTGGCGACTGTGGCTGCAGTATAACTAATGCCAATGTATGCCTCAGCAAAAGCAGCAGCGTTTGCACTTTTAGATTAAGTAATATATCAACTCGTCCTCTCCATATTATATAAATTTCACACAATAAAAATATAAAGCAGAAGCTAAGAGGCCGAGCTATATAGAACGGACGTGATGTACGTAAAGATGAACAATAACAATCAGCAACGTCATCATCATTTTCACTTGTATTGAAATGGGCTGCATACAGTCACAAGTTACAACTCAATCACAATTTGAAGTGAATCTCGCACGTAATGCAATATTTTATATGAGCAGCTGCATAGGTGTAACTTTATTGTCTATTGATGATGATTATTATTATTGGCAGCCTATTAAGATATGCGCATGATTATTCTGTAATTGTTATTTCTTAATTACTTTTTAAGACATGAGTTTTCATTGAAACACTTGTTTTTTTTTCCAAAAATAAAATAACCATGTTATTGCAAAAATATTTTTTTAGTTTTTGAGAGAAAAGAAGTTCACCTAATCTGTATGCATCCCTGACTATACTTTATTATCTTCACACTTAATTTTAGCACACGATTACCTCAAAACATGACATGTTTTGCATTAAATTGAGGGAAACTTAAATTGTACGAAAATTAAACTGAGAATTTTTCTCATTAGAATGTTTTGTAGATGCCCTTACACAAAGTTCAATGATGGGTTTGTTTTAATGTAATTGGCTGGTAGTAAAGAACGGTTGACCTCTCGATCGAAACATTTTCAAACTCCATATATTTTTGCCAATTTGCAGAAAAGTCGTGAAATATTCGATGGGAAGAGAATAAAAATGTTTTTCGATTGAAAACTGCACTTTAGTGTCAACAGCTCATTCTTCCTCGTTTTTTATACTAAAGTCTGTTTTTCCCTGACAGTCATGAATTTTATTTTGAAGTACCACCAACCAGACTAACCATGATCGAGTAAATAAGCGATGAAATATCGAACAGGTTTCTTCTTATCTTTATCATTTTCAAGAGATTTTTACATGTACCTAAGTTTTCTCAAAGGTATACAATACTAACGTTGATTTTGTAAATTCACGAGTAATGGATTGCGAGTGATTTGATATGATAGTTTCATATTATTATAATAATATATTGGCATCTTTAAAGCTTGCACGTAGATTTGTTAGTTTAATGGCCATATACTCATTAAAAATCTACAATGTTTTTCTTGCAGTATTCGATCCGATAATGGAAATCACCCGTTTAAGTCATTTTCAAGATGTATACTACTTGTCTAATATCTAGGTTCAGGTGCCAACAGTTTCTGATTTGTTCTTTGATTAATAATATTTTGCTTGGCTAAAGTTAAATGATACAGGTATTCATCGCAATATGGCAACCTATAAGACTGAAACCACACATACGTAACATAATCTAATGTGTTCAAGGAGCAATTGCTCATTTTGGTTGCTTGTTGGCCTTACAATAATGCGGTTTGGTGCCAGAGGAAATAGGAACCAGGTTTCTTCTTGTGCTCAAGTTAGCTTTGTTGTGTTCATGTAGTTGTTGTGTAGGCAGGTGTAAATTTTATATAAAAATGTTTTTTTTTCTCTCTCTCTCTCTCTCTCTCTCTCTGTCTGCTCCTCCTAAATAAATCCTATATATTCTTCTTGTTGTCCTCATTGTTTTGTCTTGACTGTGTTTGAGTCTGTATATACGATAGTAATAATTCAGTTGCCTGTCAGGTAATTTATCTTTCAACCAAGTCAGCTACGACGAAAGACGACAAGCAAACATGCGTGTTTGTATTTTTTGCCTCGACAATTTTTATTATTACAAGCTGATGGTGTATAGGATGTGTACATGCTAAAGCAATTTAAAGATTTTTGTTGAGTATTCAGAGATATAAAAAATGGTCGAAGCTTTAAGTCCGCACGTATTATTTACTCAAACAATCCGCGAAAGTTTCTTTGTAAGCTTTAGAAAAATGGGCAAAAGCATGTTAGACTTTTAACGAGGTTAATCACGACGATCATGATGATCACCACCAAACATATGTATGCTTTTAGACGTGAGAGATAAGCCGGAATTTTTTATCCGTGCTTTTTACAGCAGGTTAAACTATTCAAAATCTGAAAAATGTCAAATTATATGGTATAGTCTTGTAGTAATCGTACAGAGAAGGTTGAACAAAGGTATTTGAATCTCATTAGGACCACGTTTGTCTGAGAAAGTATTTTTTTGGTAAGATGCTCGACAGAAAAAGAATGTTTTTGATCAAAGGACTTTACTTTTCGCCTGAAAGTATAATATCGGGCTACATACACAAGACAGTTCGTTATCCTCTATCATAATCTTCATATTTTCTCAAGTCTTTTAAAAATATAAGCATCTGTACACTGTCACTAAAACGAGTCCAGTGACGTTTTTTCGGGTTTTGAAATCCTGAGAAAGGAAAGCCCCAAACTTTGAAATTCTCTTTTCTGCTCTTCTTCTCCTCGCATTATCCCGGAGGAAGTCAGCTGTCATAGGCGACTTAGTATATAGAAAATACATTTAAGTAGTTGCACATGCTTTTCATAATGATAATGATGAGAACGATGATGACGAAGAAGAAAAGATGATGGTAATGGTTAGTGCACTGCAGTACTACAATATTCAGGGACAACAAGGCTCCTCAGTGTACTCCACAAGAACTGCTTTGTTAAAATACAAAAATCTAGTTGAAGTAATATGGAAGAAGCAGTCCAAAGAGTTAAAGCGCATTGCATGATATAAATATTTCATCTAAAGCCTCCGCCCCGACCAACCGTGCGTGGCCACCGTCACCACTGCTGCTCCTACTTCTACTCCTCTTCTTATGTTGCATGATTTCCTTTCTGCTATATATCGCAATAATAATACTATTTTACATTTTCTTCATTTCTTTTTTTACTTATAACAGCAACAACACACAAGCAGCCGCCGCCATTCCAAAAATATTTTTCTTCGTTTTGATTGTGTTGTTGTACATATGGTTGCAATCTGAAAATGCATGCATACAAGAAACTTATATAAAGCTAAAGGCTGTGAGTAAAACGAAAACGCTGAGTAGATTTTTTAGCATTTTCCTATGTGCCTCCATCTCACAGAGGGTGACTTATTACTTTTTGAGCTGAAAGCGTATATTTCACTGTGCACATTATTTTATACACGGTGACAGTTTCAAAACTCCGAGAATTATGACAGTTTTGCTGGTAATGCTTGGTTGGTTGCTGCTGTTGCTGCTACTGTCGGAAAGTTTTATTTTTACTTTGTATGTGTGTGCGCCTTCTTCACTTCTATCGTCATTCTTTTTTGCCTTGCCGTACGCAGAGCCGCAACATCGGCCATGCAAAGATAATTTCGGTACGCACTAGAGCAGCTTGAATGAAAAATATAAAGAAAATTAGAGGAAGAAAGTTTTCTTGTTTAATGTTTTCGTTTTTTGGAGTCACATTCTACTACTACTCGAGATTCAACAAAACTTGAAGTCACGAGGGAGAAACAATATGCTTTCATGATATTTTTCATATAGGACAACTGTACGTGGGTATAAGTCAGTATAAAATGGATTATCTTAATTCATAGCTTGTTATTTTTTCTCATGGCCATTTTTCTCGTGTGTAATGAATGGGTTTATAATAAATACTATAATTTGACATGGGACTTGATTGAGTTGTTAGGATTTTTACAAATGGAATTATTTTCTTTTTGTTTAGTATGTGCCATATGTTATAAATGTGGAGGAGTTAAATCACCGCATTGCATGTTTTTTAGTTTCTTTTCAATGTAAAAATAGCTGGGCGCAACTGAATACAAGGAATGCTACTTCAAGATAAAAGATTAAATATTGCCGAATTTTTATTCAAGTCTCGTAGATTAAATTTTTGAAATAGCGCAAACAGTTTCGTCAACAAAAAATTTCGAGGTAGAAGAAAAACTAATGAATAAATTAAGGTTACTTTGCATTGATGTTGAGAAATCAGAATGATTAATAAATTTTACTTTGTTTTTCATTTTAATCAAATCTACAACGGCAATAAATCCAATCTCATCAAAACTCACTGGTTTATTTCCGTCTTAATCCATTTACTCGCGACTTCCACTTTTCCCATGTTGATAAATAAATTAAACACGTATAAATTTACCAGGTACCGCCTGATAAAGAAGTAATGCATGCACAACATGTGGCAAATACCCATGAATCTATTTTTTGTGAACGCAGCACAGAGATATTCTTAAATTTGTCAGTTTGTCGGGCATGAATTTGTATTGAGAACAAGACAAAATTATTTCCGTCGACAATTTGACTTAATCTGTTATGTGTAGGATACGGAAGAATAAATAAAATACCTTAACGGAATCAGATACATAGGAAAACTAAATATAAGGGGAGAAAATTTGTCGAGAAAGCTGTCTATAAGTTAAATGAACATTATATGAGAAGAAATGAGAAAATTTCGTTCGTGTACTTAAGTATATTATAGTGAGTGAGTAAATAACTTTCCAAAAACTGAGAAAGGGAAAATGAATAACTCAAGGGGAAACGGTCTCGGACAGATGGATTGCATGCTAACGTTTTCCCATGTGCAAAAACAAAAAAAAGGTCTTATATTTTTATACGATTTTATTTTGATTGGATTAGATGTTGCTTTTTCTTCCACTCGTTTAGTTGATTCATATAAGTACAGCCTGGAAAAACGCTATCAACTAGCTACACAACCAATTGGACTACCATGTGATTTCCTAAAGCTTCTTACTATAAATACTTTCTAGTTGGGATTTCTTGTGGCACAGTCCCTTTTTCTAGTATAAAGCGTACGTTTCATGATCTGCATAAATATACAAGCTTGAAAACTACGTGTAAAAGTGATATAGAAGGGGAAAGAATGAGAAAAATAACAAGGTAAATTTTCTGTAAAAAGTTTACGGTTTCTTCGTATCGTACGATTGGAAAAGTTATAGTAGTCCAAGCTGTCGTCTTAACTCTTGTTTCTGAAACCATTCGTCTTCGTCAGGAATGTCTAGTTCTATGCATTTTCACCTAAATACCACTTTTCTGCTAGGCTCACATCGTGAGTACAGCAAAACAGGCGACCAAAAAAATGAACAAGCCGAATAGCGAAGTTGGTTCACCTCTCTAAAAGTTCAGCTTTCTTACGAACTTACTTGATTACAAAGGAAATGCGCAAGGCAAACAAACACTATAAGTGACGGGAGACTGGGAGACAACTTTACTAATTTTGTTGTTACAAATATTAACAAAACTTAAGTATAACATGCTGTACTTTGAAAAATGCGACAATACCGACATATGTTCTTAAGTTTGAGACATTTTAAACCGATTGTATTGTGAGACGAGGATAATGTTACGTTTGATCTTGACACAGTATCTTATTTTAGTTCTGTTGGTGAGAAATCACTATAAATATTTAAATTTGAAATTAAAACAGATTTGCTACATTATTTAACATGATGATGAATTGTATCGTTTCGATTAGAATTCAAAATTGGAGATACACAATAGAAATTTACGATGACGAAACACAATAAAATGAATTATTGAAAATTAAGTCTCAATTTATCCCTTATGTTTAATGTACTATTTCTATTCCTCTTCCGTAAAGGTGCAAATGGACTAAGACGTCGAGGCCGTCAGACGTATACCCGCTACCAAACACTGGAGTTGGAGAAGGAGTTCCACACGAACCACTACCTAACGAGAAGAAGGCGGATAGAGATGGCCCATGCCCTTTGTCTCACAGAACGACAAATCAAGATTTGGTTCCAAAATCGAAGGATGAAACTTAAGAAAGAGATTCAGGCCATCAAGGAGCTGAACGAACAAGAGAAACAAGCCCAAGCTGCCAAGGCTATTATTCATGGCGTTGATGGCCAAAACTAACAGGCTACTTTATAGGGATGAAGTTTTAATATAATATATACTGTGTAATATTAATTATGTGTACATAATTATAATATACGTACTACATACATACATACATAAAAAACCGATGGCAGAAGAGAATTTTTTGTCTGTAAAATATTTAAAGAAAGAAACTCAAGGGACAGAAAACCAAAAGCATACACATATGCAAATACGTAATGTATAATTAGAATATAATTATCTGTAAACAATGTTCCATTAAAGATGAAACTTAGCACGAAAATATTTACGATACTATAATATTGTATAAAATACGATAGAAATTTTTTTTGTAGATGAAAATGCGAAAGCGAGCATTTAAACAAATTTTACGTTTTTCATTTATGATAATATGAAAACAGTAATTTAACCTATTATACAACTTCAACAACAATAAAACTTGAGAAGAATCGGATTTATGTGTGTGTTTACTGTAAACTGTACATATTGAAATTATTGTATTATTATTACATAGTTGTAGTGTAGCTAACCTTTTAGTACGAGTATTTTTAGTGTGGTTAGTACACAAACAAAACGTCTTCTTGATAATTATTGATCTACTTTTTAAATAAGCTTAAAAAGTAATTTTATTATATACACTAAAAATATGTGTAAATATATTATTCTTCATGATGAACAAAACCAAAAATGATAATTTTTTCTCATGTATAAATAGTATGCATATAGATGAGAAAGAATGATTTTTTCAATCAATATTATAAGTATTTAAATACAAAAACTTTTTTGTGTGTAAAATGTATACCATAATAATATATTTGTAGAGAATGCATGTATACGTAAGCAGACAATTTAGGAGATTTTTAATCACCTTGTTAAGATGATGGTGTGATGTACTTTCAAAAAATATTGTCATAAAGATATAAATAGTACGACGAGATCTACTACTGCTCTGTAACCGCCATGTTTATTGCTATTGAAGAAAGCTACCCACGCAGCACCACGCGGATACATTTTATGTTCCTTCCGGACATGCACGACGAAATAACGGCGTATTTTTGGTGGTACTCCTCCATCATCGCACACACACTCTACTACTATTACTCCTACTTATTCACAAAATATACTTAACTTACTACTCTAAAGAATTATATATTATTTTACTTTTTTGATGATGATAAAAAGTTTGTAATAGTGTTGTATGTGTGTCCCACTACACGTGTGAGAAAAAAAGATCTTATACTTCTTCTTCTTCATCTTCTCCTTCTTTTACCAGTTCACAGACGTTACAGATAGGGTGTTATTTGGAGAGAAAGAGAAACGTTTAGAAAATATGTAATAAGTATTAATTAATGTCCATACTATTGGCAAAGATGATTTAATCGTTACATATGTAATAGTTTAAAATTTTTTATGTATGGTATGTATGTTGTACTGCAGAAAATTAATTGTTATGTAAGTGATTGATGATTATAGCTACAAAATATGATCGTAAAGTATGTGTGTAGTAGAAGAAATTTAGAAAAATGTTAAATTGAGACATTATAGCGTACGTACTAAATCAGCAAAAGAATTTTTAAGTTCCTGCCATCAACTACTACAAGGATTTGACAAAAATATTTTAGTGTCTGCAAATTTCTCCCTAACTCTTCATCCAACCTGTTTAAAAACTCTATGAGAATCATCCTTAATTTCTAAACACTTGTCGTCTTTGGACAACACGAGAAATATTTTTTTCCTCGACGAAACAACGAATCACTGAATCATGGACATAATTCCAGCATTTTACTTTAAACGGTAAGCAAGATTTCAAGAAATATATTTTATTACTACTAATTATAATTTTAAATATTATTCTGGTTATATAAAGGAATGCATGATGCGTAGAATAGAAAAAAAAACAAGTTTTGCACAAAAATTATAGTCGCACGCAAACTTCTCAAGTTTAACAGTATAGGAATCAGGAGAAATAAATATGGATTGTATAGTCCATAGAAAGATTTGCTCGGTATAAATTCGGTGTTTTTGGTTAGGGAATCGGTGTACATATTGCAAAAATTTATCCAAAGAGACATATATATTTTTCCAGGCCGAGCGGTGTTACAAGCATATCATCCCATGTTTATAATCCTGTTTCTGCACGGTTGATAGAACCGTTTAAAAAGGAGTAAAAGTCGGGGTGTAAGTGATTTGAGTACGTTGTAAATGCCACATAACCATTTTCATGAGTATAATTTTTGTCGGCGAGGATGAAACATATTACATACATGCATAAATAATGGCTGGCTTTGCTCTTTTCTGTACTGCAATAGTCTTGGCACTATTTACCCTGACATTCTATCTAGGATGGAAAGGATGATGTTATTCTGATGTCGGCGGTTATATGCATTTCTGCTTGTTGGTGATGGTGAAGATGTGCACTGTGCACACAGAAAATGGCAAAGACCGCTATTTTGAAGAAGCCATGTAGACTAGAAGTGGTAATGGTAGTAAAAAGTGATACAAAAGTTGCCTTGTTGATGCACTTGTTCTGATGTCTGTTGTTGGTGACTTGTCTTGTCTGGTGGTAGAAAAGTACTTGAAGAAATTGATGTTATGTTATGGTGTCGGTTCTGGGATAGAAGTGCTCTCTTTCTTTTATATAGTTATTTACCCTGAATATTGCATATAGCCATTGTTTTGTTTGTGATATTATATGCCTACTAAAGCACATGACTTTATAGTACTTACTCTGAGAGTGAATGTTCACATTTTTAGTTTCCTTGTTCCCTAAACAGTACAGAAATAGTTATGAGACTTCATGTATCACTTTCCAATATAAGAACGCACAGATCTCTAACTTTGTTTCCATTTCTCCTCTCTTTCCATCTTCTCGGCCACACGCTTTTTGCTAGAGCTCGACGTGGGGGATTCAGCGTTGCATTTTGCCTTGTGTCGGCCGACCTTTTATTTTATGATTACGATGCGATGTGGCATCACATTTTCGAAACCTCAACATGAACCAATATAGTAATGCCACTAAACCAAACCAACACCACTGACTTTACGTACAAGAACATGGGTTATCGTATGGTACTATTATTACTATACATATTGTTTGATACACATCTTTTCCTTTTAAAACATGTAAAGCCGGAGGAGAGATGGGCAGGTTGAATGTATTATTATTGCGACCATTATTACATACAATGAAGAATGCATATTAGTATATGAAACCAGCCCAAGCAAGACTACCGGCAAAGAGGTAGTGGTAAATGCAATCCTAAAACAAAAGTCTACATTTCCATGTATGTATTTCGGGTTTGGACAGACGGGTTTGGCTTGGAGCAAAGTTTCGCAAACCATTTTACCTACGCACACACATTCTTGATGTCATGAGCAGGCATGTATAAGAAAAATGCTACTTTTGCTGTAACAAACGCAAGGAGTCCCCAGTGACTTCTTATACTACCGCTTACAGTAATGTTAGAAAGACATTCTCAAATGTAGTGCAAAAAGAAGATGAAAGAAAGTGTGTAAAGTAAGTACCAAAAGCAACTCAACGAAAACTCAAAAAGTATAAAAAATGTCAGTTTCCTTCCCAGAGAGCCCCATACAAGAATCTCTCTTTTCCCGTTCTTCTTCACCACATACTTTGGGATATACTCCGAGTTGCCGTCTGGTCGTTCGTTAGTTGACGAAAGAAGTCACAGGCTTTTCAGTCTAGTCTTCTAGAAATGCTCAACTGTGCAAATCTCTCCTGAACCGCTTTGCTTCTTTCTGCTACCACAACTCGTAGAGCCAGAGCCTCGCTTATTTAGTGAGCTTTTCTTTCATGGAGGAGGTTTTACTATATTTTTACTGGCAATAAACTTGATTGACTATGTAAACAAGTTGTAAAATGAGTAATCAAACTTCTCATTCCCTTTCACCCCTGTTTGTGCACTAATACTGCTATAATAATAATATTTCTCTTTATGCACTTGTTCTCTCATTTCTTATCTGAAATGGTCGGGCATTACTATTACAATGTGCATGTTAAAGTGTATATGGCTATGAGTACATCCACACATTCATGAATTTTATAAAGTAGTTTGCTACCGTTCTTAAGATTGCAAAATGATGATGATGATCTCTTTTATGACTCCTTCAAATTGAATGCCGCTCTGAGTGGTCTGGTGTGCTTAGTGGTGGCGGAGGTGGTAGTATATATGCGTTCAAATGTATTCAGACTCATATAACTGATACGCTACTTCTAAATGCTTTATTTATGGAATTGTTACTCAATCGAGTCGTAAAATGCGAGATAGTAGAAGGATGCATGTACAGTCATGATACTATTCATACATGTAAACACATACTTTTCTTGGCCACAACGAAAAGCTTTTTACATGCCTCAATGAATTTGACTAGGCATAAATTGCAAATTGTTTTTATCATTGGGGATGCTATCGTATTACAGACTTTATGGATTGGTTATCGCTAATTGACACTAATTAGCTATTTAGAGCGCCATTAAATTCTTTAGAATGCACAAAAGAGATAAAGTTAATACTGATGTTTAAAATAATGTGCTCAGAGTCAGAGTCATGTCAAAGAATGAGTGAATAGCTAAGCAATGCGATATGATGGTGTTATGCACAAGTACTTGCGAGAAGAATGAGATAGCCAAGAATTGAAAAGGAAATAAGCGCATAAAGACACAACTCTAAAAAGTGAACGAGAAGAGGAAGAGATGGCAGAATAGTAGACCGTCATCAGTTCTTTAGTCCATTTTACGCACATACATACATAAATCTAACTTTTCAATATAAAGTGTTTATTATGTGTACATACTTATCTATCTCAAAAAACAACATCTTCACTGCCATCTGAATTTATAACGATAATACTTCATCTCAATGACTAGTTTATGAGCCTCTCGCACTTTACGCAGGAACGTAATGCCTTTTTTTGTAGAAAGCATAAATGTATATATGTTTATTATATTTGTTCCAAGCAAGCAGTTACAATTCTGCTTCCTTTTTAAAACTTTCATTGTACTTTTAGTAGAAGCAAAATAGTTCAGATTATGGATTATTATAGATTATCTATAAAACTGTAAGACAATAATTGCCTCATTTTAAATGATAAAGATTTTTATTTCGAAGTTGAATTTTCATTTTCTCTCTCGATCATTGATGAATGTATTACGCACCTTTTGGAATAGGTGGCTACAAACCGGATAAATGGGAGTTTTCATGAGAAGAAAATCGCGTAGGAATACATATTACGTCGACAATATTAATGACGTAATAACTTTTCCAGTATATCCTGTGTCTTATGTTTTTAGTACCCTTCAATGAAAATTTTACGAGGTGTTATGTTGTGTGAGCTGAATCTATTACATATCGCATAACATCATATGAATGCGGAATGGTAGCCAGCTATCCAGTACGAGTACGCAACAAGAATGAAATTTTATTATGTAAGTTATGTTGTGTACAAAAGTATACCGGTATACTTTCCTCAACTTCTTCATGCTTTTCTTTTGGTGATGTAGGTATGTTTACACTATTATAACTGCCAAACCAACAAATAATAATGATGCATAAAAAGTCCTCGTGCATTTTACCAAAGCAATATAGTAGCTGATATTGTTGTAAATATCTAAATTTTCTCGACAGTGCACACACAGACCATACCGCATATATATACAAAGTCAGTTTTACTTTCAGCAGTAGTCGCTCAGAGATTTTATCATTGTTTACGAGCAAAAACGGCCATAAATGTAACAATAAACTTTTACTAATATGCCCGTGAGAGAGAAATACTGATAATGTGCTTACGGTGCCACAAATATGAGACAAAAGTAGTTGAAAATTGGTCTTACATGTATATAAAAATAGTGCATTTCAAAAGTGTTTATATCAGTGCATCTCATTTTAGTCAGTAAACCACGATTACAGTTTTTTGCAGTCCTTTTCGTGCATTTTCTTATCAGAGATTAGATCAGATAATGAAAATTCAAAACCATCATAACACTTCATAATTCTGTACTTGTAGCAACAATGGAGTCTTTCGCTGAATAAGACATTCCAATAATCATCACCATCATGATTACATCACGCATTACAAAAACTACATCCGAATTATAATCCAACAACAGTTTTATAGCTCTTTTATTACTACACTTGACATTTAAAGGCTAATCAATTTATATTATGCTCTTTGTTTGTGTTACAGGTTGCAAATTTTCCCTTGGCCTTGGATGCTTTTCTTTCGTTTATGAATTGCTCTTCACTTCTCATCATTTGTCATAAAAACTGAATTGACTCAAACCTTTCTTCTCATTCGTTCTGCAAATTCAACAAGATAAACTACATCTTACGACAACTGCATTCAGCAAAATCATTTGACAAGATAAACTCAAGGTAATTCGAGTAACTTTTTTTAGACATTGCCATGTCTTAATACATAACTGTATGCGTAAAAAATTAACAAAATTATGTGTACCTCTCACTGTCAATTTCCTGACGAGCAGAGATAGTTCATGCAGAAGAAACTATGTTATTACAATTTGTTAGATAAATTTACTACTTTAAAGCTACAACTGTTTTCTTAGGAGTGCAAAATGCTATTAACCGAAAAAATTGCAACCACGTGCACAACAAAATATGAAAAACGGATGAAATATTCTGAACCAACAGTATACGATAAAAAATATACGATTTCTATTTCTATTTATTATTGCTGCTCTAGATATTATGAGATCACAACAATGATAAAATGGTCACTAGTGTATAAAAATTAAGGTAAACATAAACAAAAGAAGAATACTAATTTTTGTTATTATTTATTAAAAATCAACGAAGTCCCGTATAAGGAACAGAATAATGCATAATTATTTAATTTAAAGAAAACAATAAGATAAAACAGTAATACGCATGATAAAGTGTTCTAAAAATCTAAATGATTAACAAAATTGTAGTACAAGACGAACCTTTAAAAACTTTTTTCTCTCAACATGAAACACTTTTTTTAAATTTTGAAATAAGATCAGCTTTTACTAAAAGTTTCTTCTTTTAAATGACTTTGACTTGTGCTGAGGAAATGTCAAAAGAGAAAACGGCAATCGTATATTTATATCCCGGTAAGGTTCTTTAAAAATCTATTTTGCATTTAAGTAGCTTTATAATGCGTACTACGAATTTTCTCTAGACAAGATTGTTTTAATAAAAAAATGACTTCACTACTATTCATAGATTAAGTGACAAAACCAAATTGAAATGTACGTATACGGTAATGTGGATACCAGTGCTTATTAAAAACTTTATTAAGAAATAGCTAATTTTAAAAAGAAAATATTAACAGACAAATAGTAGTGTGTAAGAGAGTGAATTTTTAGGTATTGACATATAGTTAATGTAAAATACTATTCTAAACAAAGCAGCAAATAAAATGGTCAGTTAAACAGGTACATACTTTATAAGAACATTGTACAGATTACAGATTCTATAAAGTCATCAAATTCTCCAACAAAATCCAATTTACAATCACAAATTCTCAAAAATGTAACCGTAACTCAAACAGGCAAAGCTACTTATTGGATCCTTTCTCCTATATTGATATTATGGAAGCAACCTTTCAAAAAGGGTTGAGGTTTTAAAGGATTATTATTTAGACTTAACTTAAATTTGATTGGCGTAAGTAAAATTCAGCCCCTCCTCGGGCTTTCTGAGGTGGATGGAATGTGAGTTCCCAGAGATTAGCAGTAGCCAGTTTATTTTCTTTTATTTGAGTTTGTACCTGCTTGTATGATTTTATTTAACTGACCTGTGTTTATTTCGTTGATGTTTTAGTGGTGTTATACCTTCATATTTTTAAGTAGTCAGTAGACTCATCCGAATTCAAAAGGGGCAATATATACACAACCTTTTTTAAAAGAAATATGTAAATATTACATCTATTCTATGTATTTTAAATTTTTTATTTCTACAAGGCAATTAATTTTTATATGTTGCTAAATTAAACTTATCAATGGAAAGAAAATATTGCATTTTAAATGAATGATACTGAAATGCACATGTATACGAGTACGTCTCTTCTACTAAACAGTAGCACTTTGAGCGTACATATTTTGTCGGTGTTTTGGATTCATAAATGTGTCGACTCTGGTGGTACTTTCATTTATTAATTTTACTACTCAAAATACAAACGCTATCTTTAGGTTTGGAATCTCAAAAATCTTAAACAATAGAAATCTGACTTCATTATTTTTTAATTTTCCGCAAATTTTTAAACAAATTGATTCATTTAAGCAGAAACAGATACATTTCAAAATATTATTGCTTGTTTTCTATTTTTTGGTACTAGCGTTAAAATTGGATGTGTGATTTTTTGTTTGAAAGTGCTACTGGAAAATTACCTGTGTTGATCCGTTACACATAAGAACCACCATTTAAAATATTATCATTACCATTTTTACTTTGAACATTATTATCATTGCACAATGCTGTACCATAAAAATTATCTTCCGGTACTTTTTTTGTTTACGTAACACTGTATACGATTTTTTGTTAGTGCTATGTATAAAATAATAATTGTTTTTTTTTCACAAAATCGCGTTACTTCCCACGTAAAACACTCAGCTTTATTTTATTTTATTCTTGTATTTAAAAATCTCGTGTAGATCTTGAGTACATGAAAAAATGATATGATAACCAACGTATACGTAAAATATATACCATATATATACTAAATGTAATCCTATTATGACGTTGTATTTAGATAGGTAGGAAAAAAGCTGACACAATAACAATCAAATAATATTGTTATTGTGCAGATTCACAACAAACACAACCGTATACTATTATGATTATTTTTATTGTAAGAGTTAATGTAATTTAAAGAGTAACAAAACTTTATTACTGCACAATACACAATTCATTTTTTCCAGATTGCATCGAAAATTTGTAATAATTATTGAGAAACAGAATTAGTTTTAGCTATTGATGTATGTTATTGTTATGATTATCATTATTGTTACAATTATTTGGTAGATTTATGTATTGCCACTCACGAATGATCTTTTACGGTGTTTTGAAATAATACTACGAGAGAAGAAAAACAAACGGTGAGAATTTAAAAACGATTATGTGCGAACATCAAAATAAAAAAATACGAGAGAAGGATGACTTATGATGTGTAATACTAGTAATATAGTAAATTCTACTACTGTAATACATTACATTCATAATGGTAAAAAAACTTCTACGAGGATTCTTACATTATATATACTATAATATTATACGATTACAACATACCGTTAAATGTATTGTACTGTGAACTGTGACTTTTGACTGTATGATGTCTGATTTAATGGATTCCCATTAAAACTTGTAGAAAATATGAAAATATTTGATTCTT
>JAQFYG010001748.1:0-17425 GCA_034694325.1 Entomobrya corticalis | reverse complement strand
AAATTTTTGCTTTAAGCAGACATGGCAAAACCCGCGGGCTTGGACACTAAAACCTAGACCCACGGGTCTAAACGGGTAATATGTGTTTTAATGGGTTGGTGGGTTTTTACGGGAAATATACAAAAATACATGCGTTTCAATGGAGCCATAGAAAACGCGCACTTTTATATATTAAATGTTACAACGGTAAAACCCGTTACCCATTAAAACCCGCCTGTAAGTGGGTCCATTAAAACCCAGTTTGAAACGGGGTTTCCATAGCCCATTTAAACCCATATCTGGCTTTAAGTAATAACATTACAGCAGCCTCATTAATGTCAATGTTTATGATGAATCTCACTTGTATGGTATTTTAAATTGATCTGGTGATAACACCACTACTAGTCTTAAAACGATAAACACATAAACAAAAATGGTAATGATCGTTTAATAAAACACAGTGACTAAATGTAAAATCTAGTCTGGTGGAAAAATCATTAGGATTAATGTTGTTTGGTATCGTTTAAAAATTATTTTCGATTTTTGTTTCAATTTAATTTTTAATAAACTTTAAATCTACAATATTTGTCAACAATTGAAAAAACTTTAAGAATACTACTTACTGGTGGAAAGAACTGAAAAATAGTTTTAATACAAAAGACTAAAATTAAAATTAGAAATTGAAGCAGGATGCTTAGAATGACAGTTTATTGTACTAAATAAGTTATCATTTAATTTGTTTGTACAGTTAAGCTGAATAAGTATTCAAATAAAGTATTCACGTATTTTTTATTTATACTGTAAAATAATATCGGTTGACGAATCGGCTGTTTTAAATGATGGCTTGTTTATTTAACGACAACCATATTACTAACTGTAAAACTTTAAAGGCAGCGCAATAAATTATTATCAAATCTTACATCTACTTATCCCACTGACGGAGTTCCATAATTATGTGTTTAGAATAGCTTTCAATAAAACTTTCGCAGAATTAATTATCCTTCTCAAAACCCTTTTTCCTGTTCTCCTAATTTCTTTACCTTTTCCAGCAGACTTGCATTTTACTTCCCGAATATCCTGACGATGTCAGGGTCATCAAACAATCCGTGCACGTAACTTATTCAAGAAATAAATATCTACGCAAATAAAAGTTTAATTACTAAACAGTTTAAAACTGTATGTTTCATTCTAACCAATTCTATTTTTTAAATTTGCTCTCGCGGCAGCATTTCCTTAAAATCCGCAAAAACATTTATAGCCAAATAATGCCCACATTTGTATGTAAAATGTGCCAAATCATTACAAAAATTACGTATAGATGGACTATAAATACTGGCTTTAATGTTAATATCAGTAATTGTATTGATAGACTGAATTTATGATTCTATATATATTGAAAGTTCCACAGAATAAAAATGTTTTTAACCCAAGAAATTCGAGTAGTTTGGGAATATTTCGATTCTCTCAGATATATTTCAAGCAATACAGACTTTTTCATGGCCGTGAATGTAACGATGATGACGAGTATTATATGAAAATGCACGAAATGGTTAAATTTTAAAAAAAATCTTGTGTCAAATAAATTATAAAATTGTTAACTCCACTCTGGAAAATGCCAACATAGGCAAGTTTATTGGCGTAAATGACTAACAAGTAGTTAAAGCTATTTTTCTACTCTTTACTAGAAATTGCATCCAATTGTTGAGCGTATTCGACTTAATTACGAAAAATTAATAAACTAAATACGTCAAGAAAGATGGATCGGAAGTCAGAAGACTGTACTCCAGAATAACAAGAAATCGTTTATTATCATTGAACAAAGGTATTTTGGCTGAATACTACGCCATCTATTTTTATATGCTAAAACTATTTTTACGAAAAGTTTGGCTACATGAAAAAATAGGTGGTTTACAAGATCACAAGCTCATTTCATTTCCAAGTCTATATGGCACTGAACAGAATGCAATGATGAGTAATGAATGAAAATTCAGAGAGCGGACATCTAAGCATAATACGCATTTCAAGAAAAAATGAAATAGCAAAATAATATATGAACGGACAACCGAGATGTCGTTTCTATATATTTTATTTTTCAATTGAAGACGTAGTAAAGTGTAGGCTATAGGTGGAAAGAAAATAAGTAGAACAAAATATCAAGTAATGTTGAAAAAAATACATTTATTCATTTTTATGGAACAATTTTAAGACATTTCCTGTCAAAAATAAAAAGCACGCAATTATATGAAGGCAGTACGGCTATTTTTCCTTGCCTTTTTGTCTTCTATCCCTGTATCTGCAATTCAATCTATATATTTTTTAAGCTCAAACATCAACAACGCATCGGAGTTTTGCAACATGTACATAAGATACAAAATGAAAAGGAAAACATTCCACTGCCACTCAAGCCGAGAAGAATAAGAGAACGAAAAAAAGGTAAGGGATGCAAACGAAAAAAGCTCGTCACCATATCAACGTACATGTTTATTCAAATTATTTTTGGAATCAACTTGAAATCTGTTGACTTCTTTCTTGCATGCCTAACAACTGTGGAAGGGAGCTCTGTCTTAACATTTTTGTGTTAAAAAAGTAAATAGAAATTGTATAGTAGATACAACGAGAGAAGAGCAGAAAACAAGGAAATATTATAGTAATGTTTCCATATAAGCACCTATTTTCTCTAACAATTGTGACAAGAAACATCTTCAAACGGCCTTAAATTAAATGTATATATTTTTCGTTTTGAATTGACTTGACTTGATGCATTTTTGAATTTAAAAAATAGAATGTGAACTTTAATACCGTTTGTTTTATGTTAATACGAGGTGGCATACCGGCAGATGAATAGTATGTAAAATGCATAGAGAGCTACAATGGAAAAATATATGTATTTTTATAACAAAATCTCTAGGTGTATCATAGCACAAATTTACAGAAAATATTTATTTATATAAAAGAATTACGGTTATATTTCATTATCGTTTGTCTTGTATCATAGTACCTGGTACTCAGTACTTATACACTTTTATGTACTAACTTACACGATAAAAAATCAAGCAAGATGAAAAAGTACACAGGTAACAAGCAGAGAAGGAAAAAAGGAAAGAGCGAGATGAAGCAGATGCATAGCACACAAGCAAAAAGGTCCAGAGATTGCAACTTATCTTCAAAAATAATTTGCATAAATGGGTATATCAATATGATGATGAGCTTTTTTCCGCTTTTTTTCCTTTTTCTCTTGTCTGCCCAAGTAGTAGTTTGATTTTCATATGTATTTTTTCTCATCTTGGATGTTGTAGAACAAACAAATTTTTTTCTGTAAAATATACGCAAGAATGAAAAACCAGGTAGTATGAGAGAAGACATGGCGTTGAGGAAGTGCAGCCGCACTGCTACCATACAAAGGGCTATTTTTTATATATTTGTGACATGCGACATGCAACATTGTCAAATCTTATTATAAAATAAATGTATGTATTTTTTATATTTATAAGTTGTATTCTTTTTTTGTTTCTTTTCTACCTTTCTCTGAATGCGTCATGATTTCATATAAACATAATATAAACGTATATACCATTTTTTTCATTTTTATATTGAATGCATGCCTATTATACCGGCTTTTTGAAGTTTTTTCCATATTCCATGTCCAGTATACATCTAAAAAATGTAATAAAAATATGTACTGCTGATTCCTTCGTACGTGTTGCTGGATTGTTGTTGTTTTGTACATGTGATTGAGAGATGATCATAGTATAGGAGCCAAAAGAAGAAAAAGAAGGGAAAATAGAAACAAGCTTTTTTGGTTTTTAGAAGTGCAAGGGCAAATATTTGTCGTTTTTAACTGTTAAATTAAATCAGCTTTTTGTCAAATTTTATTATTATTTTTAATCAGTAAAATAATCATTAGACCGCTTTCTTTCCGTATAGTACTTTTAAGTGGATATTTTAAAAATTAACTATGGACTCGTCACCGACACAATCGCCGGGAAAATTGGCGAGTAAGTCCAAACTAAAGGAAATTGACGCAGAATTTAAAACTGCGTTAGAAACAGCGTTTAACGACATTAATTGTGAAATTATAGAAGAAGATCGGCGATTTAAAGAAACGAACACCAAGCCCAACGGTGAAATATCAGTAAGTTATTGTGAGAGAGTGAGATAAATTATCTTCCTCTTTAATTTATTTTGTAATTTGTGGAATTGTGATGGTGTTTTACCGTTTATGATAAATTTTTGCTTGATTTCGATAATTAAATTACAAGTGGTTATAGTAGCAATCCATTAAATATTCCATAATATGTAGAAAGTTTGTACGTGGGGGTTTTTAAATGTATACGTAGTAGTTTTTATTAGGAAAATCAAGTTTTTGGTGGGTTTTTACTGTTTTTAAAAGAAATTCATATGGGCAATTGTAAATAAAAATGTGAATATGAAAGAAAAACATTAATGACTCAATAGGTTTTGGAAATTAAAAAATGTAATCCGTTTTTATTAGATATAAATACTTATGAAAATCCCCACGTATTGAAAATAGCAACTCTTATTTAGTTTTTGTCCTGATACTTCTGTCTGATATATGTTCGTTCAAAACCATGTAAAATGCTCATGTCTTCAAAGCTAATCATCAAATTTATGAATTTTTTAAATTTGTGTATAGAGCTACTGGTTTGGTGCCGACGCCAAAAAACTTTGGAATAGGCTGAAAGAAGCACTATCCGACAAACGAATTGAATACTACGACATTTTGAAGATTAAACTACTAATTGAGGTAAGAGTGGAATAAAAATATATTCCAACTTTTAATTATCCCTACAAAAAAGTCATATAAAATATTTAATTTTTATGAATCGAAATGTTTTATTTTTTACAGGCGGATCCAGAAACTTGGAAGGACAAACTTCCTAAAAGATCACAATCTTTCCACACTTCATCAACACCGAAAAAAGGTACAACTCATAAATTATTAACTAATATAAATATTAATATTTTCGTCTTTAAATTGCATTTTTTTGCTTTATTTCTTTATTAGATGCTGGAGCGGCTTCTCCATCCCTTCATGAAGCAATAACTGTAAAGGAAGAATTGGTCAGGTCAAAAAGAGAGCTCCAAGCAGCTCTTTTGTCCAAAGATCAACAAAGTTTGGAACTTCAGGAAAAAACTTTGGAGTTGGAGCGCTTACGTCTAGAGCTCAAGGAGAGCAAACAGAAAAACAAAAAGCTTGAGAAGGAGAAAGACCGAGCATTAAAGAAGACCAAGAGACTTGAGGATGAAATTTCCAAAATCAAGGAAACAATCAGCGGAGCAGCGGTAATAAAAATAAAATTTAATATTTATAATAATTAAATTAATATTTTTTTTTGCATAGATTTATATTTTAATTAATTAATTTTTTTATGTTTTTGTTTATTTTTTTCAGACCCGGGAGATTCCTTCGATGCCGCAGAACATAAATTTTGGTTCGATGTTAATAGGTTATCTTTTAGCGATTATTGTAGGTCTTATTTCCTTTATAGTGTACAAACTGATGTAATTTTTTTAATTGTATTTTTAACGACGCCAAAAAAATTATTGTAAAGAATGCGGTTAATTATAGGAAGTGGATATTGAAAAACGAAGTGTATAACGTATTGATTAATATTTAACTGTGACAGTAGTCAATGATTTGTAAAGAAAACTGAAATCAATTATTAATTAAGTAGAATATTACAATGCGTAGCCTGATGTAATCAGCACTTTCATTGTTTTCATTCAATATAATTATAATATGTACAATAAAATGTTCAATTAGAAAAACAATACTTTATATAATAATGAAGACGAAATAACAATAAGGAAAAATATAGTAAAATTTTGGCTTAAAAGATAATTAGGATGAAATAAGGGAAATAGTTTTAAATATCTTTTTGAATGTAGTCTTAAAACATTAAATTATTTGTGCAACGAAAATTTAGCTGATTTTAATGGAAAATTTTTGATTTTTTAAGGGAGACGTTGTGAGTTTAATTATATTTTTGAGGTGGTTCAAAAGAAAATGTTTGGATTATTTAAAAAAGCTCTTAAAGCATTTTTTGTGATTAGTTTAGTTGGGATAATAATTATTTTACCTTTTTCAATTCCCAGTCGTAACGGTTTATATTTTTAAAACAAAATGAAAAAATTAATTAGCTGTTTATTTAATAAAATAATAGAAAAAAGAGTATGTAATGAATAATTTCGCTATATTTCTGTACTGTGTCAGTTCGTATACGAACGCAATTTATGCCTTCGATATTTAAAAAAAATATTCAATAATTAATGACGGGGCTTTGAGATTTAATATGGAAAATATCCTGACTCCTATTAGTTATAAAAAGTAAATTCGGAATTGTATTTGAGATTTAAAAAACAATCTTAAATTAATTTTTAATTGCATAAAGAGTTATTTTTGTGCTAATTCTTTGTATGGTAATGGTAAAACGATTAATTATTTAAAAATAGAACTACAGGCATACTTTTCATTGGTTTATGTTACTTTAAAAAATCATCGTAACGGTGTTTTCATCATAAATAATTTTAAGTTATATTCTTTTGTAGATTTAAGCAAAAACTTTAGACAAACTGAGTACAAAAATTGTGATTGTATTTTCCGAAGATATTTTTTTGTGAAACGGTATTTACTTGCTCAATATAATAATTATTAATTCAAACGTAAACTTGTCACATTTTTATGTGCATTCAATAAAAAAAGCTGAATGAATTTTAGACAATTTTTTTTTTGTTTTGATTTTGATTTCCAATCATGTTCACACATTTAATTATTATCTATCATCAAAACATTCCAAAATTATTCAAGATGCCTTTTTACCATAAATATAGATTAAAAATGTTGAAATAGGATGCATGGAAATTATGAAACAAATAGTAAGGAAACGTAACCAAGTCATGAACAATGGAGATTAATCTCAATAAAAAATTAACAGACGTTGATTCACGTTATAAAGCAGTTGGAAACTAGGGGGAGGAGATGAGTAATTATAACAGAATCTTCGGAGGATTGAAAGGTGTTTACGGGCATGGGGATATTTTTAAGGGAAAATGGAAGTCTGTTGCAGGTTTTCAAGAAGAAAAAGAGGAAGGGGCAACTTGATAATAATAATCTTTAATTGGTTATTAGTTAGAATGAAATCAATTAATGCGGTAACTATGGTGAATTTTATTAGAATTTTGGTACGAGTCGGGAAATTCAATGAGAATGACCTCGTGGCGTCCATGATCACAGGATTAATAGCATTTTGACTATAGCTAGAGAGCTAAAACTTACAATTCGGGGGGTTTTAAATGGTGGGAAAATCATTTGTATGGTCTCATAACCCCGTGACCTCATTTTACATATACGACACGGGGTAAAACATATACGGACTCGTGCATAGAAAGCTAAAACTTTCAGTTCAGGGGGACTTTAGTAACAGTATTGGTAATTTGCAACTCATCTTCATTTTTGAAAGTTATTTAGTTTCTATTTGAGCGGTAAAGTTTTGAAACAAGTGCTATTGATTTTAACTTTCTGAAAAAATACGGACATAAATTAAATACTAAATTATAAAGCTGTTTGTAAAATTATTTACATGAAAGCGACCTAATAAAATCTATCATTTAAATATGGAAAAGCAGCAAATAAATATATTTATTTTTGATATTTACTTTGCAAAAAACCGTATCTCAAAACGCCCCATTTTTTAAAACATTATTCCTCTTATTCCAAGCAAATGGATTTTACTATAAAAATTTTTAAATTATTAACATCTATTACTACATTTGATAAAGTGTTAAATTTAATGTCAATTAACATTTAAAATTGTTCAAATCAGTCGAACAAATAATGTTTGATTGTTTTAATCGTATATTAAGCTCTTATTTATTGTTTTCGTTGAAATAATGTTAGTCCATTTGATGAATTACGTGATTTCCGCGAAACATTTTTATCTGTAAATGGCGTTTTGACTACACCAATTCGATGCAATGGTACATTTTATATAGTTGACTCGGGCAAATGTCTGTACTCGCTATTTCACCCCCGGAGGACAATGTTTGCAACAAAAGAGACTAATACAATCATTTTATTAAAATATCAACAAAAATACATTTAATTAAATATATTATGAAGTTTTCTTGCAAATTTCATGAAAACATCAATTCGCAAATTTAATTTTCTTATGAATTTATCGCCATTTAATATGCTTGTATGCAAATGTTTAGACTAAGGTAATGAGATATTAGAACAGTGAAAGAAAATACTAGACTGAAAAATGCTGGGGCACTTCTAGTTGTCATCTGCAGAATAATCGTTTTTAATTTGTCAAAAACTCCAAATCTCAAACTTTATGTCTGAACTGACCATTGCAGTATCATACGGACGCCAGCATTTTATCAAAATATTTGACATTATAAATTACAATCTTATCAGTTAACCAATTATGGAGCCAACCAGTGATACTACTATATTTTGTACAAATTTACAAAGAATGACTAAAGCCAGAAATAATGCATATTACATATTTTTCATAAAGTCTTAGTTTTGTAATAGTATTAATTTTTATTGACATATAATTATTGTTTTCTTTCATTTACGTACCAAATTTACTTTTTGAATACACTATCTGCATTACGGGATTAATCTTATTCAAAATAAACACTTTTGATAATGGCGTTGGAGTCTGAAAACTTTATATTAAATTCTTTTATTAATATAACTATCATTTATAGTCATATTCATAGTTATAACATCACTTATGATTAAAATGTGTAATTCCTACAACCAAAATGCTGTCGCAACAGAAAATGGATCAGCAAAAATGAATTAAAATTTATGTCGACATCAAACTAACAAGGTATGCTTTTAAAGTGCCGCTCCAACCTAGAGTTGTAGCAATGCGCAAAATAATCAACAGAATGTGCTGATATCGATGTCGTTTAATTTTTTCTGCAAAATTGAAATTTCGAATTTTGGTGAGCGTTTGAAGTTACCTATCTCCACGCGCTATATAACGCTGTAGCATACAAAGCCGCACAGAAATGAAACGCGCTCGCACGTTTCTCAATCAACGGAGCACACCGGTAAAGAAATGAAAGCTCCATTGCTCATGACGGCATTCAAAGATACTTCTTATTCAAACCATTTCTTATTACCTTCCAAACGGCTTGTACTGGTGTATGTAAACCAGTGAATAATTTGGTGTTGTTGCTTTTACTAAACTAACTTTCTAGCCAAATAGTAAATAACGATAATTAAAACGGTAGTGCCATTTCTGCTCAAGATTTGTGAGTTTGTTTGAACTGTATTTTTTTTCTGGAAAAATAATAACAGATTTTTTATGCTGGAGCAAGTGCAGCATAATTACACTACATCAAGCTGTATCTAAGAATAAAGACTTGATACAGGGACGTGCAAGAACTTTTCACTCCTGTGCAGGCTTGTACGCTGCTGCGTTATATAGCGCGTGGAGATAGGTAACTTCAAACGCTCGCCAAAATTCGAAATTTCAATTTTGCAGAAAAATTCAAACGACATATTAATCAGCATATTAAGTTGATCATTTTGTGCTATGTCGCAACTCTAGGTTGGAGCGGCACTTCAAAAGCATACCTTGTAAGACACACAGCTTAATGACATCAAAATGTGTTTTATTTTCGGTATTATTTCAACGGCATTATTTAAGTATAGTTGTAGTCTCTATATCCAATTAGAACTTTCTCAAACGATCTACTAAAATTCGTTGCCATTTATAAACACAACACTTTGCTCATGTGTGAATGAATATAAAAATATCAAACACATTTCAGCGTTTATTAAATATTCACTTATCACATCCCAGTTCCAAGAATTCACTGAATTGAAGCAAACTGGGAATTATGACCTTCAAGATAATGACAAAGTTTCAGTAACAAAAAACATTTGCATAAACATCATTTTTCTGTAAAGCCTAATTAAAAAATGTCGTATTCAGCTCTTATTTAGAGTTTCAAATCTTGACTATTTTGATCAATATTTCTCTCAAATTTTTCAGTGCTTATTTTAATCTTGTTTATAATGCTTGTTCTTAGAAATAATGTATATCACATATAGTATGAACATTTTAAAACTCAAATAAGTTAACTGAATGACTTTTGTTAGCATAAAAGGAACAAATATAATCATAATAAACAAAACTCGAGGGAATGTATTTGGTTATAAACGGTTTGTTTCGTCTCAGAATGGCTGAGAGGTCATCACGTAATATTTATTACTGTACCAGATCAACTTATTACAAAAATTGACGGTCTTAAGTAATATAAATTAGCTCCTTAATATATATACTTGAGAATTTCGGTGAATTGGCTTACAATTCATTGGTTTTCCTTTCTTCCCACACGGAGCCCCATTATCTACTTTCTAAACTGCATCAAAAATACGGAGCTAAATTTTGTATTGGCGTCATATGTACTCAAGTTACCTGCTTGACTCAAGTCAAGAGTCGGAGCGATAAAATTATCGCACAGAACAGCGTGCATAACTATTATGCGATTAAGGTTAAAACAAATTTGGTTACTTAGGATGTTAGTTCCGATAGACATTAAAATGAAAACATACTAACATTATCAGGAACAGTTTGAAATTGTGAAACATGTCTTTGCTCTTATATTAGCTTATTGTAAAATATGAAAATGCTGTTTCACGGAAAAAAATCTGTGATTTAAATTTTAGCGTGAAGAATGACAAGCAGATGGTATGATAAATCATATAAATACACTGAATTGTTAGTCCATTTAAAAACTAAGTCTCAAATTAAATGACGCGCATACGTCCAATCAATCGGACAAATCCTTTTAAAGTTTCCCCACTAAATTATGCCCAAACCGACCATCGTCTGCAATAATCGGCGGTATCAGCATTTCGTTTAATTTTCTGAGGTTATAGATATCCAACTTTTAAATAAATCTAAAATCATTCAAGGAAGCTATAATTTGCTTATTTTCATTCACACAAATTTATTTACTTTCTACACCTGCCGATATCCACTGCACTGGGTTTAATATTTAAGCAAGTTTTGTACACGCAATATAAGTTATGGCGTTACAGTCTACAAAATTTATTTTAAAATAGTGTAGTAAATAGTATAGTGCTAATTTTTAACTCAAAGCTACACATTTAGTCCACGAGCTATGGGATTAAAATGGTAACTTACTTTTAAATTCCTATTTCATTAATTGCATGAACTTTAGTTAATATGAACCAAACAACTTAATATTTAACATTCTAAATTAAAAGCTTGAACTCTTTGAAAACTTTGGAGTAATTATAAAATTGTCATAATAACTTTATTAACTAATTGACTCTGATGGAAAAGAATTGCGTATTTATCATTAAGCTATATAGATGATAATATGATATTTTGTTATCTAATCGTCTGTTTAATTCATCGGCTCACTTTGTATTATGTTCAATGAAAACAGGTTTAGATTCTTTTGGTTTCCTTTTGTTTAATCGACCTTGTCTTTAATCGATCTATTCTTAGCAACATCTCTTGGCGCAGAATCAAACATTCAATCAAAAGTTATATAATGCCAGCATTTATTTGTGCTCGTGTTGAAAAATTTTTTGTGTACTTGTACATTCCCACATATTGTCTCGATGAATATGTAAAACTTGTTGCTTTATTTCTCTCAAAATACTGAATATAGATATTATAAAGTATAAATACTGAACATAGTCAGTGTATAAATTATAAATTCTTTAACGGTACTGAACAGAACACAGACAGATATATTCTATTAAAACGACAAAATCCAGTTATTACACAATGTTTTCACTACAATGTGAAGCTAAATTAAAATTATGATAACAATGTTTACTCTGCAAACACAGCTTAAGTCATTTTGACGATGAATTGTTTCCTTTGAAAATTACTCGATTTCAGCATTGTTATCAGCCAGTTTAAATACTATGAGTCACTTCATTTATAGCAGTAACTAACATGCCTTTTCCACCATACGTGTACTTACCAGATGGGTAATAAGGTAAATGATGTAATAATTTAGCGAACTGCAGTTCGGTTTCTCTATAGTTGCACCCAAGGAGAAAGAAAACTTGTGCAGTAATGGAGATGGTGACAATGAAGAGGCCTTTCTTGACTGTTGAACCGTACAGTAGTACTGCAAGTACAGAAAATAAATAAAGCGTTATGAAATTCATTCAAAATTGTCCCCAAGTACTTGTTAGCATTTTCCAGGTTACTCATACAAAAATGTTTCTTGTGTTTTTCTGACGTGACAAATCCTTAAAAACATAATAATCCTTATACTATATAAGCCAATGTGTCCGTTTGGCTCACTTTTAGACACCATCTAGCGGTAAGCTGGGCACTTACGTAGTAGCTGCTGGACTGACGTCTAGTAACACGATATATACCTATATTTACTCTGATCCTTATTGCCCAATTAGTTTCTATCTTCAGCGCCATACACCTATCTATGGCACGTTCAGTTTTCACTTTTACTTGAACATTTCTTTGTCGGCGTTGAAAGGAAGCAGTTATTTTTTTCAGTTTATTCCTATATTCCATAGCTAATGTAAATATTCTCTGGTATATTTCAATAATGAAACAAATAAGTGCTTTTTGCAATAGTTCCACCAACGTTAAACATGAGTTTAACTATTTACTTTGTTGTTTATTGGAGAAATTCCCTTGATCACTTATGAAGTGTCAGGGATACGACATTTGGGTGAATTACCTGAAGTTTAAGAATATCCTAAACTATTATAATTATATATATTCATTATGTTCAAATCATTGTAAAAACTATATATATAGTTTAGAAAAAATTAATTTTAGGCTTGAAGCTACGACTACTGTGCTCTTAGATTCAATCATTTATTTGAACAATTGTCAAATAAATCAAAATCGTTGAGATTTGATGACGCTGATTTCTCTGGAAATTAAAGTTTGAATTTGCTCCGATGTATTATGCATAGCTAATTGTACAAGAAATGCGAAAAAATGGCGTTGAAGTCTACACAATATGGTTCTTTGAGTTGGTGTAATATTGGTGACATGGTGACAATATGTGATTTATGGGGCGCACCTTTTCTCCAGGAATGGGATTGTTCAGTAAATAATAATTTCAACCCTAAACTATCCTTCTATTTAAAATAACTTAACTACTAATTCCAATTCTATTATTTATGTGATTATAACTAATTTTGAACCTGTCTTACAGATTCTTTCGATGATATAAATACAACAAGCGTCAAAACGTCATTTTGATTGTTTGAAACACGACTCGGACGGATTATGGAAAAATCATAATATAAAGAAAATGTATTCTTGTAAGCAATAGTTTGCAAAATAAGTGGGGAAGTGATCATAATGGAGAGTAATGCCTGGGTGAGTAAGAGAAACTCACACAATATTGGAATATTATTACAGTGTGAATATTAGCAGTTTTTCTTTGTAACAAAGTTCTAAGATAAATGTAAGTTTAAAAGTTCAGTTTGCATATTTTTGAAATGGCGATCTTAAATAATTAATTACCCAGACATATTCCTTGTTTATTATATATTACTTTCGATACAAACAAAGAATTTATGAAGACTCTTCGCTTTTCCAAAAACACTAATTAAACGTTTAAAATATTCTTGACATTCAAATGTACACATAACAATATAACTTTTATTGCTTCTATTGTATTTTATGAAGACGTTCGAGCAATTAATAGTGCTTTATAGATAAAAATATAATAAAGTATGGATCCATAAAATAACACATCAATTGGCAAAATGCGTTTTAGATGAAATAATAAAGAGCACGGAACAGGATTTGTGTAATTGTACGATTTTATATTCCACTCAATCGCCACATTTGATGTATATATATATAATATATATATTTAAATACATAAGTTTGATAGTATATAAAGCACGAAGGGGTAGCGGGAAGAATGAGTTTGTTTTATGTTGTAAATTTCTTTATGCCAAACATATCAAAGTGATCCTTAAAACATTATTCTATTCCATTTAAAAATAGAACAGCTTGTTATTTTTACAATGTGAAGTGAAGTTGGTAGATCCAACACTGGTTAATTATAGTAATAACTTACATCTCATGGAGAGTAAAAATGTGTTGTTTAGCGGAGTTGAGAAACAATGAAGCAATACAGAAGTGATTATTTGTCGTAAATATATTGGTGTAAATACCAAAGCATAAGTTAAATATTTACCAACGAGTGGTGATTTTTATTGCTCGAATTAAATTTTCACTGTTCCGTCAAAAGTCAATATCATACTAAAAATTTCGAAAGTAATTTCGATGTCTTGTGAACTTACTAATTAGAATGAGCTTCATTAAACCATTCTGTTGTCAATATTTTGTAAAAATGTAGTTTCAGTTCATTTGGCTCATCAGTTGTAAAGAAATATTTAATCTAACTGCTTGATAAGAATTTAAATAATGATATATTTTCATACACAAAACGAGATTCTGTTTAGACATTGATTGTGAAATTTTCTTACATTAATTACCTACCAGTATAAACTGCTTTCCAGAATCCATTTTGCAATAATACACCTTCATTTGTTACAATATTAAATTTTGTGACATTCAAACTCAACAATTTGCTCAAGTTCTTATAAAAGTAAAATATTTCCCTACCAAAGTTATTTGTAAATTTTGTAGCCAAATGCAAAACGACACAATAATAAATTCTGGAATATTTGGGTACTCTGTTAAATGTCACGTGCCTTAAAGTACAAATGACATCATCTCAGTTACTGTAAAACATTTCTTGGTTTGTTGAATTATATGATTTACCTTATTGCTTTTTCAATACCACCCGAAAGTAATAGTTTGTGAATATTTTACTCATAATTTTTGCCGTATAGCCAAGTCACTGATATTTGAACTCCATTCCAGCAAAGAAAATTCAGTAAATGTTTTGATAAAGAAGTTTAGTAATTCAGCTATATGCAGTATCTACAATTTCATATTTGTCCATCATAAGTTTTTGAATTTCTATTTACTTGATCCTAAAAAAACAGGTGGATTTCCAAACGTTGACACAAGTTGTACGTGAACTCGTTCTGAACTAACACCAATCCCCGTTAATTTAATACAATATTTGTCCAGCTGCTGATTTATCAAGTTTTTTCATTTTTTATTGCTGGAAACATACATACTGTTATTGTAATTTAACGTTAAGTTAAATTAACCATAATAAGAATCGTTCATTATTATAACCATCCCCACATCGGCACCAATGCTTAAGATTCAATAAAAAAATTATTTGGTCAAAACGGTACTTTTATAATTTCATTTCACCAACAACCATTTAAGTAGATTCCTTGCAATAATATTACAATTATTTTGGTTCGAAAATTATTACTACTTGGAGAACTTTTCTTAAGTAAATTCAAAATTTAACGTTGAAAAAAGTTTCACCGTCTAACGTTATTACGTGATAACAATGATTATTTATTTGTGTTTTTTTCATTTTTATTTTCCGACGATTGACACCATCAGTTTCTTGTAGAATTTATTTTACAAAAACGTTGTTCAATATTTAAAATACGAAGTGCTTCTTTTCCAATCATTTAAGCTCTACTTTTAAATGAAGCTTTGAGATCTTTACTAGATAATCATTTATTATTTGTTGTTAGGTAGAGTTATAGAAGAAGCCTTGAATTTATATTAAAAATATACCTTTCACCGTTAGCTTGAAACACTTAATATTGTTGGATTTAATTTCTATTTATTCACGTTTTTGTTTTTAATGCCTAATAAGCTTTCCATCCTACTACGAACTTTCTTACTCTACTAGTCACCAAACTATGCTACAAATAAATATTAAAGGCGTTGGAAGCAAGCAATTTTTTTACAATCTTTGCCGAATACTAATTAGTAATTATCTGTTTGAGTTGTAGATGATGATGAAAATAAGGTGACACGTAACTATATGTCTATTTCAAAAAATTTTGGTGGAGTAAAATGGGCAATCAAAGAAAGACTATCTGTGATTGGGACATTCAATTCAACTTCAAAATTATTTTCGTTGTTTATGTTCTAAATGTCTTGCGCATTACGTGAAAGTAATGACTAAACAAAAGAAAAAATTAAATGTGATATAGAGGAATACAATATCTTATGAAATGATGATAAACCGTATGTTCTTATTTTATTGATCAGTTAGTAAATTTTAATTAGTAGAAATAAAAGATGGCCAATAGTTTGGGTTAAAGCTTTCGAATTGTATTCATGTAAATATTAATCCGTCCATATATTAAAAATGTTCCAAACGATTTGCTTATCTCTAATGTAATAGTTAATGCTTTTTCCCGAAAGGAATCTAACATTTCCAGGGTTTTCATACTCTGCCTGTTTCTATAAAACTATTTAATTACTCGTGTGCTTCATTTATTGTTTAATTAATTAGACTACATTTTTACTTTAAAAGTTAACGCAAAAATGATTTTCGTCTTGTGTAATTGTTATCCATGCAAGTAATACTAGTAAGACGTCAATTTAAGTATTTCTGTGAAATTAGAAGTTTCGTAGAAGAAATCGATAAGTTGGTAGTATTTTTGGCATTGCATGGAAATAACGAAGTAAACGCATTATATAAAATGCAATAATAATATTGATTTATTAAGTTAAACCAGAGTTTTAGAAATGTTCAGTAAAAACCTGATACCACTTATCTAACTTGTTATTGACTCTGTCATTATCTGAAGATGACGCTTTATGGAAATGGGGTTATATTTGACTTGACTAATAAAAAACTAAAACAAAAGAAATTCTGCACTGTAACTAAAACTTTTAAAATTAAAATGTTAAAGATAAATATATATTATAACATCAACACATAAGCCAAGTGTTGATATTAAAAATTGCGTTTTGTATTGAGGAAAAGAAGTATTTATTTTAATTCTGGTAGCCATCTGACATGTAAAAACTGATGGTAACATTCAGTCACAATGTAACTATGCAAATTAAATATTGCATCGGGAAAATAATATAAACCTAATTTGACAAATAAAAACATTTGTGCTGTCGTTAATCGACAATCAACGTCTTCACTTAATTTTTGAACATCAGAAATACGAATCCATTTAGATAATTGTACCTCCGCTAGATCTAGCGATAATCCTCTTGCTGAAACATTACTGGCGTTTCAATAAGGAGAGAAATGCATTTTATATTATGATTGAATATAGTAATCTTGGATTATTTCAAATTTCTTCAGAGATTACAGATAAGAATAAGAATTAAATTGTGATTCTGTTGATATACTTTGGAAATATTGATCAATGATCAGGAATACAAATATAAAATGCACCAATTATCATGATCTGACTAAGACTACTACTTACGAGGAAGACCCGGAGTTGGTTGAGGAGCAAACGCGTTCATATTGACACCATAAAAAGCCCACGTGAAGGCAA
>JAQFYG010001747.1:0-17439 GCA_034694325.1 Entomobrya corticalis | reverse complement strand
TGCCATTACTGTCGTCTTAATTATTTTTGTTTGAGAATAAATTACACCTCAATTGGCTGTGATTATTATTCTAGGAACATCATTTCGGTGATTTGATTTGAGGAGTTAGCTAATTATTCCAGTCATTGATTCAAGTTTTTAAATATTATGGTAATTGGGAACTTAACGCTTGAATAAAGTGTTTATTTTAGCATTAATTTATATCATTTGTTTTTTAAATAGCAAAAATTGTTAAGTCATAAATCAATTTAATATTTTATTCCATTCTAACTAAAATATTAAACAAAATACATTATTTTCATTAAAAACTCACGCTGAAGCCCATCTTTGTAGCTTTTGACGTCGTCTCCGATGCTCGGCTGACATGCTTACAATAATCGACAACGTCTCCTCGGATGCCAGAACTCGCTACTTTTTCTGTTTCCGCAGCTGTACTGTCGAAAATGCAAAGCGGACCGTTGCCGTTATTCAGTAACGAATAAAACGATGATGATGGCGATCTGTGTAAAAGTTGATGCAGAAGGAATGTATTTCGGCGACAGGGAACTACTCCGGATTCCTCTGCAAATGCTTTAATTGTAAGCGGCTTTGACTTAAACGTGTCTTTCCTGCCAGGAAATGAAGTTTTATGGCTTACACTTTCTCTCCTTTCTTTTATCCCTACTCTGTCAAAAGAATCCACGTCTATCACAATTGGAGTAGCAGTAATATTATTATACAAAAGTGTGAACCAACTTGAGCAAGGCAACTCTCGAAAAGGTCCTGTAGCAAAAGTCAAGAAACAGGAGAAAGCGTTGAGATGAGTACGACGAGGTGTCAGAAGAGAAGCGATAGCAGCAGAGGTGATTTGTCCCTGTTCTTCTATAGTTTGTTTTACGCTCATAAAAACAGTACCAGTAAAAGTAGTTCTCTTTGCAATAAAACTTATTGGCTTATTCGAGTAGTCAAGATGCTCTAGTTTTATTTTCACCTTTTTCTCAATCTGGATCAAGAAACGTCGACCGAGATTTCTAAATTTAGGACCAGCTGCAGTTGTAGTAAAAGCAGCAGGTCTAGGTCTATGGGAAAATTTAAGATTAGCAACAATACACCACCGCCAATAGGATAAGAACCATGGCCGCCGCCAACAATAACGGCAAAGTGGATGTACACATTCTCCCAATTTGATAGCTATTTTTGGAACAACAAAAACAACAAGACACTTTGCCTCTGTCTTTTCCCTGACGCTTCTTCCCCTCTTGTCTTTTAACGCTGTCTTTGTAATGGTATTTATGCTAAAAACAACAGCACAACAAAGAGCTGGAACACTTTTATGCTTTTTTTCTGTTTCTGGCTTTGACGTCGAAGCACTACAAGCTTTAAATAATATTGTCTTGTAGAATTTCTCTAGAATGCTTCTTGACGTGACACGGGGATTTACACTTGAATGAATGTGAGATTCTTGCTGTGACTGCCGGGGGTAGACAACACAACGTTCACCTCCAGTTTTTAAAGAATCGTTTACGGCGTACTTTTCAGCCTGGAGGAGAACATTATGATTTCCCTCGTAACATTTAAAGTCAATGCAATTATTTAGCGATGCACAACACCAAGCAGGAAGCTGAGCCGGAAGAATCGGAGAGGAGATCCCCAAAGCTTTGACTTGCGAAAGAGCGGTTAGTATTTCCTTCCAGGATTCATCCTCTTTATTCAAAGGAAAGGAAGGATTGAGGAAATGGCATTGATTTATAATCGACTGGGAATGATAGTTGTTGATGCGACATGAAGAGAAGGCGAAATAAGTGCAATAACCTTGCCCCTTTTCTACTACACACAATGCTTTGACATCACAACAGCAATCATTTAAATTACAAATACCGTAACTTAATAACAATATCAACAGAGTACACTTCTGCGAAGAAAGCAGTGATAATGACACTTGATCAGCGATAGTGCAAGCAGAACATGAAGTTGCGTCTATTTTTTCATCCTTCAAATAAACTTGCTCCACTTCACTGTGAAAGAACCGGCAATGACACGACAAACATGTGTACACAACAGCTAATGTAATCCAATCAACTAATACAAATAGTATTGAAAACATCCATAACAATCTGCTCAACAGGAGGAGTAACAGCAGCAACAACAACAATGACAATGATACCAACAGCACTTTTTGATTATTTTTACAGGAATGACAAAAGTAGTAATTGCAGCGGTTGTTGTTGTACAGAACACATGAAAAATGTGCCGTAACACGACCAGCATCAGCAATTGCCGTGCTTGGGGTAGTTGAAGTAGAAGTAGTAGTTGAACTGGATTTTTTCTCGAGGAAAAGAGTAACATTTTCTTGTCTTTTTATGGTGATTGTTATTTTGTAATGGGTTATATATTTTGTAGTTGTTTTCGTTGACGGCTTACATACCACCCTCATTTTCACCTCGAGTCAGAATTGGTAGTAATGAAGATGAGGATACATGCGCTACTGTGACCGCTGCTTTCACTTCTTCCTGTATTAGGGTAACATTTCTCTGTACTGGAACTATAGATTTCTCTAGTTGTTGCCGCCAGCACCAGTAGACTACTACAACTACAAGAGCAACTATTATTTTACTAAAATTTGCCACTACAAGTTCTAATGATAATACAGCTACTACATAATCCAGTGGGATTATCACTGCTAATGATGACCCTGTTGAAGTGTTCATCAAGTCCAATAGTGGAATAAGAAGAAAAGAGGGGGTGTTGTTGTTGATAATGACGGTGAAATCATAAAGGAAAGACAATACAGTGACTCTTGCAGGTTTGACACCGAACAAGTACCGTTTTCCATGATGAGGGGAATGACTTTCTCTGACTTCCGTGTGTTTTGTTTCTTCAGCAGCAGCTAATACATAGAATGAAGAGTTCACTGAAGTTATATAAAATCCTTTTATTGTTTTGTTGGAACAGCTCCCACTATTTCTATAATGACTTTCACAAGTATTGTAATGAAATACTACACTGCTTTCCCTGTTGTTTCGAATGAAAGGTTCACCGGCACTTTTTAAAAAGACATTTGCTTTCATAGTACTACAGTCCTGTTGTACTTCTGGGTACAATAGAAAATTGGAATAAACGTCTTCATGTATATTTCATCTTTTTTCTTTTGTTATACATTATCCACTTGTGGGCAAGTTATTATTATTGTAGTGTGCGAGCCACCACGGCGATGTGGAAAACGCAACAGTGTAAGTCGCCTGCTGTACAATAGCAGATTTGTCTGATATTGTGTTACGGGGTCCGTGGGAATGTACATTTGATTCTGTTTTTATTGAGCTTGCAGAAGGGGGATATGAGATAAGAAGAATGGTGGTGTTGGGTGGTGGTTGGTTATTATTATTCCTGCAGATTTACGCCAGATTCTTTTCACGGTTTTGTGCCTTTCTTTCATATAAAAACACTTTCATACTCTGTCCCTCACGCCATGCCACACACACTCTTTTACTACCACATTTATCTGATGTGGTTCGTAACCTTTTTCAAGATAAAGGACGTGATAATAGTAAGAATTGAATGGGTGCGCAACGTTTATTCCAATGGGTTGTAAATATGTGCTGATAAAGATGTTTATTATGTTTTTCAATAAAAATAAACACAACCAGAAACTACTGTGAAGAATTAGGTTCTTTTTATTACACTGTAAAAGGTTATTATATTTTTGTCGTTACTTATCGTTCATGTGTTCATATGTGTATAAACTATCTTCAGTAGCATTTAAAGTGACATGTCAAGTCGTGTCAGTATTCATTATAGCAATGACAGCCCGACAAATTAATCAGGACATGGTGCCACTTTCTTCTGCTGACGCTATATTGTAATATTGTAAAGTCATTGTCCTAAAACAGTATATCCAATCGAATAATATTCTTGCATTTTATCTGCTAATATGCTTTGTTAGAAAAAAAGTAAAAAACGAAAAATATCGATTTATTCTCCTCTGGGAGACTTATGAGTAGTGAAAAGCATTTAGTTTTACAACACGAATTGTTCAAATGGACTGCCCGCTTGCAGCATTATATCAATAATACGTCAGCGGCGGCAGCAGTAAAATACGTTTTTGGAGAAGCCCACAGGAAATTCTCACGCCAAATGTTCGTAAACAGAAGAGTAGACACGGCACGATTTTTTAGTCCTTCTATAGTACCAACATGAATTGCTAATATAGAAATCTAATTGTGATGGTCGTGGAACCAAATACTGACAAAAAAGACAAGTAGAGCAAAAATATCTTGAATTATTTGTGTATGTTTGCTTGCAAAAATGTATTTCACACGGATTTCCCCGTTATCATCTACGTAAACATGTAGAACCACCTAAATACCAAGATAACCACAGTCACAGACAAAAGTGTAGGGCACGTTCAACTCAACATTATTATTATTTCATTCACAAGGATGACAATTACATGCATCTTACATTGCTATCCGCCGGGAACAAAATAATGATGAAATATATTTTTGGTTGGAGAAGTTTAAAAGGATTTTATACAAAAAGTAAAAACAAGAGGAAGGAATTATACTGAAGAAGACGAGGCCTTTTGAGACTTTATAACACTCACACGGCTTAAAGATTTTTCCCACCAAAAAAGCTGTCTTTTTCACGTCGCCACTTTTACTTGTACTTAATATTCGAAATATTACTTGGATAGCCGCAGTGCTATTAAATTATGTGTACAATTCGTCTTTTCAGATCTTTGGTGTCTTTTTTTGCTTGCTGATGTCCTCATGAAACTTGAGATCCTCTTGTCCTCGATGAACATATTATTTAATGCACCCAAATATATATGCATTCACAGCAGAAATAAGTTGAAAAAGTTTGCCTTTCTTGCTGCATTTGTACCTACACATTTTTTCTTTACTTTCTCTCGTTAGCTTGTTCGCTTTGTTTTCTTGTATAAAAAAGTAGAAAAGGAAAGAATTTTTTCTTCTATTCTATTTGTTAGATGGAAGAAGAATGGTAAAAAATGAAGATGTGCGTCTCTCAAAAAACTTGGATTACAAAGGACCTCCTCGAAGTTCCGCTTTGTCTTGTATTAATGTCCACAAGGATTTGATGCTCGTATACTCTATTATTACTATAGTCTCAGATGCTAGTGGAGCTTCGTTGATGAACAAGAGCATGAAGACGATGGAAGAAAATTCAATGGAGAAAATACTTATAATAAATGTATTACTCCCCTGTAGTGTCTGTCAGTTCTCAACACACAGTACATTATTATAGTAGTTGTAATAGTAATAATAATAATAGTCGTCGTGTGCTATGCTACTCGCTGGCACTTAAGCCTTTTTCTTTTCTTTTTTTCTTCTCTTTCTCGCTTGTTGTTAAGTCGGTAGGAAGTTCATAGGAATATGGATGATAAAAATTGATCCAAGAAGCAGGGCAGCATTTTATTACAAGTGGGATCAAAATCGTTGATGACGTCGATGATGATGATGAGGATGATGGCATATAATAACAATGATAAAAACTAGACGTCCCATTGCGTTTTAGTGTGCATTATAGCCATTACTATAATATTATTAATATAGGAAAGAATGACTGTGTACATTATAGGTAATCAAAAAATGTGCGGTTGTTTATGTCCTTCTCTTCATCTATTTTTCTTGTGGCCTTATTTGATATTTTTTCTTAGCGGCGGCACTAGTGAAATTGGTGGCAGTTTTCTTCCATATAATATCATTACACATATCATCACTATGATCATAACTGATTCTTCCATTTTCTAGACTCATACGATTCCCAGATTATGAGGAAGTGTATCTCATCATCATCACGGGGCAAAAAGAGCGTCTCTTAACTGTGCTCTAGTGACAATGCAATGCTGCTTTTGTATTCCATATTATTCTTGTTCATGACAATGTTCGTCAAAATAAATTATAACTAGCGGCTTTTTCTTTCCTTATATCCCAATTTATTTTTTATCTAGTCTTTTGGTCATCCACTCGTGGCACACGTGCTCACACTCATCTTTTAGAAAATAGGAATGAGTGTGGTTAGAAAAATGGGATATCCAATAGTATTATTGGCGTTTTCTCTTTTTCTCTTCATCGCCCAGCTTCCATTATATCAAACAAAGATCACACACCAACACATTTATATAATGTCTACCAGACCACGCACTCACGGCTACAGTTTGTCCATTTTTCTTTTGAGTGAAAGAGCTACGTGTGAAAATTGATACTGATAGCCTTCTACTTTGGTCATCGTTACGCTCTTTGAATTCACTGGAATACCACCATTTTCTTTCTCAAACAGCTTCTAAATTTGGAAGAAGAGGCTTTCCTTAAAAACTACTTCTTTTGATGACCCAATGATCTGACGATAATGGAATTAGTTTTTCTCCGAGTCTTTCTCGCTTTCTTACTTAACGACGAAAATTGGGCGAGAAGACGATGTTGATGTTACGTGCTGGAGGTATCTTACTGTGACCATTATTCCTCATATGTTCAAAGTATTCTTTATTTGTATAAAGTTTATGAACATATTACACACTGCACTCCGTGTATAAATTTGATGAAAACGATCAAAGTTTCTTTTGCGAATATTAAAGAAGTAACATACAGGATTACGTTACGGGTTACAGTTTTCTTTTAGATTAACGAGAAAGTATAGTAGCAACTCAAAGTGCTGAGCGCTGGCAATATAAATAACGTGATAGAATAAAACTGACAGGCAAACAGGTAGTTGTACATGCTACATGCTTAGAGCATACACGCACGTACCTGCATTAGTTAAATTAAATATATTGGCAAAAATATAAGCAACACCAACACAAACCCTATCAGTATTAACAGATTGTTCCAGCAGTGTATAAAATATAAAAGTTTTTACAGTGCACGTCCTAAAGTAGGTTTTTAATATTAATTGAAATCACAGTGAAAGTAAAACCATGTGAAATACACGCAGCAAGCGTATTTTATACGCAAGCAACAGATAAAGTTGACTTGGCACACAAGAACAAAATGAAAGTGATATTAATTCTTCTAATTCTCAGGACATTTCTTTAGCAAGTGAAAAAAATAAAACGAACAGATCTTGACAGGAGTAAGGGGAGAAGGATTTAAATTCTTTTCTCATTACTTTTCCTAACAATGAAGTTACTGTCAAAGGAAGAGAAAGGGAATACAGAATGCTTTCTTTATTTTGGTTTCTAACAGCTTCAATGATGTTACTTCTTCCTCTTCCTTTCTCTCTTTCTTTCACTATGTGCAAATAACTCTGTGGCTGTCAAGGCCCTTTTCTTCTAGTCGAGTCACTTTTACTTATATCGTATTAGTCATATTGATCTTCTGTCATGAACCAACACAACTGCTGCTACTCTTGCTTTGTTGAACTGAAAAACTGCTGAATACCGTATCCAACTTGAGACTCTCCGATAGCACTACAGTATGGTGACTGAGTGACTAACTGACTGAGACGATATTATTGTGAATAACTTGAGCAGAAAATATATAAACCAGTGAATGCCAGCCTGCTGCTGTAGTAAATAACAAAATGGCACAGTGGGACACTGATGAATACTTAATGAAAGGCTCTTCTTCATTCTTCCCCAACTAATTTCGTATACATGGCTCACGTCGAGAAACAAGACTATGCAGCACAAAGCACCAAAGCACCGTGGATTTATTTATTTGGCTGTTGATAGTTGATAGCCCTTTCTCTACCTTTTTTACTTCATTGAGTAAACACAGGAGTAAATTATCTGCTTTCACAAGGATTGTTTCTCCCTGTAAAAGAGAATAGAATGTTACTAGGAATAATACATTGATGAAATAGAATGTTTAACAATAAGTAGCAGTAACAAACTTCTTGGTTGCCCTCATCAATTCACTGTCAGCAAAAAATTGATGCTGCTGGGCCACGGTGAAAGTACAACAGCATTATTATACATATTATAAGAAGAAGGAAATAGGTAAGAGGACACACACAGCACACGGACACAACTACGTCGCTCTCGTGAAATGGAACTGAGCAGTAAAAAAGAGGAGCACACTTGTAATATAACCTATTATTCTCATGAATGAAATTCCAAAGCAGTAGTGTGACTGTATGTGCACGAGTAGTAGTGGTGTTGGGAGTAGAAGTTGTTGGTAGAGAAGTGCCCTAAACACTTTGGGTCTGGAACTGGATGGTCGCTTATAGGGAATGAGAGACAAGCGAGGAGCGTAGACAGAGACGGAAGAGGCCTGGATCCATTTGACTTACAAAATTAAAGCAGCTATTTTCTCACTAATCAAACAACTTGATCCAATATGGGCCAAAAAGTATACACATTTCGTGTGATCTTGATGATACATTAATACCGTATACATGCGTAAAGAGAAGACGAATTTTGCCCTCTTTTTAGCCTTTTACGTGGCAAATAGGTTGACAATGACAAATCAAAATGAAATAGGCTTATCTCTTATATGTATTCTTCTGTTACTCATATTATAACAAATAATCAAAGAAAGACGTTCTTTATTCTTTGTGTCAAACAGGAGAATACAAAGAACACTCTTTCATCTTTGACGGACGATATTAGGTTATTACCTATTCTCTTCTCAAATGTAAAGCACATGCACATACATTTATTCATAAAGGTTGATACTCCCTTTCTTTGTTATATTTCTCAAAAGTAATATAAATATTATAAATACCGGTAAATATATCAAAATAAGCATAGTATTTATATTGAAACTACTTGTAATGTTTTGGATAATTTAAAAACGAAAGAAATAGAAACTATCTTCCCAAAAAGTTACATTTAACTTATTCAATTGTGTCTAAACCACAAACACCATAGTTGAAAACCTTGCATAAATTATTTGACAGTTATAATCTAAAAATTATCGGACAGGAATTTGCAAATTATTTACCAATGTCCAATTCATGTGAGAATACACTTTTGAATACAGATAAATTAGTTATCTGAAGAAAACCAAACAACTGGTGTATAGTTTCTCTTTTACCACAGTGTCCAACAAACTGTCAGACAAGTTTTGTAAAAATGTGAGCTGGTAAAAATAAATCATACAATGTGCAACGTTGGTTTTTTCTTCTTCAAAAAAAATGTAAGATCTTGCAGTTTTCCATCCTTTTTGAAGAAAACTGCAGATGAGAAGAAACAAAAAATCAGCTAGCCTGTCTCATTTTTTACTGACTTTCTTCTTAAGAAGACAAAACTTGGGTAAATTATAAGAATGCGTGTTCGGAACGCACAGTCTTGTAATGTAACAAAAGGAATCTCTTTTCTTCAAGAAAAAAAAAATGAAGGACAAAAGATAGTCGTTGTCTGTCAGCCAGTATAAGTTTCTTATAAACCACCTTCTTGAAGTGAAAATGAGGAGATAGAAAAAATTCTAGCGTTCAAAAGTCACGTCGTCGACGACATGCTAAGAAAAAACCTCATAGTTCTCTAACGTTGATCGACGTTGGAGATGATACGGCCAAAACGTCGAGAGCAAACAGGATAAGTATAGCGCTACTTAATATAGTACGACTATATGCTTCCTATAATGCAAGATAGCCAGAGTACGAGTACATGAACAAACTAAATGACTGTAGTGGCAGCAGCTATCGCTCTACTACCACGGAGAAACGTCACATCATTCGGCTGATAAACCGAAATGAAACTAAAACGGTGTCTTTCTCTACTCAACTTTTTCTTGTGGTTGTGTATAATGGTTCTTCCGAGGGACCTTCTTTAGGTTTAGCCAGAAGAGAAAGTCAGAAAGGAAGAATATCAAGAGGAGTAGTTTGGTAGTGGCAGTAGTAGCATCAGTGTCAGAAGTGATAGAAAAATTGAGAAAGAGGACGACGAGTAGACAACGGCGACGAGAAACAAAGTTACTAAAACCAACAAGCGTGCACACTTTGCTTACTACTACTGTTTCCTTTATCATTATAGATAGTACATTTCTGAATGTACAAACTAAGGTTATTATTATAAAAGTCAAACAGGAAAGGTAGTTCACTCTTGACAATGACGATACGATAGTGATGCCACTTTTGGATAATATTCAATAGAAGTTGTTTTAGAGAAATAAGAAGAAATACGGTAGAGTGACGAGAAAGACGGTGCTTGGTACTCAGTGCTCATTCGTCAAGTAGTAAAGCCACCTCGTCATGTCAGCTCTAGCTTGCAAATAAAATTCTTCCGTTTTAATACGACATCATGATAGGACTTCCTATATATTTATGTCTGCACACAAATATTATCAGAATATCTTCTATAATTTTGTACATTACATTGTATATATTTATATTTTGTACGTAAATATACCTCAGAGAAAATTCTTATGGAGAAAAATAAGGAGAGGAAACGATCAGAAGAAAGAAGGGGAAAGGAGAGCGGCGAGGCTCAAGGAGTACAAGTTGTTGTTGAGGTGGCACAACCGGGAGTCAGTAGGAGAAGCCCCTTTTGTGTTTTTACTGATGCCTAGCAAAACATGCAGAGGCAGACAGTCCTCATCATGCCAACATAAGAAAACAAGCACGATGAAGCTTGCTCTTTTTTCCAACTCTTTCTTCCTCGTTGAGTACTTACTACTTACTTAGGTTATCAACAAAAACACAACAAGAGTTTTTGGTCGTGTCTACTTGTTTCTCTCTTTAAGCTCACACAAAGCTTATATGAGGAGAAGGGAAAATCAAAACTGACTTAGTTTCATACTGCTGTTTTTCTTTTCATTAAGTACATACTTTTTTACGTTGGTGGTGTAAGTAGCAGAAATCATATCAATGAAAGGGGCTTGGTGTGTGTATAATATCTTGTATTTTTCATTATTGTATAAGTGAGTAGGTATATTAAAGTAGGTTTGAAATAAAGTTGAAAGTATTTATAGACCGCTTTCTAACAAATAGAGAAACCATTGGTGCGCACATTCTTACAGGAAACAATATTGTTTTCAAGAAAGTTTTTCTTTTACATCTGATGAAAAAATGGAGAGGCGGAAGAGAAAAGAGGCAGGCATCTGGTAGTAAGAACAGCAGAAAATACTATGATATAAGAAGTAAGTAGTATCATTATTTTGTCGTACTTTCAAATGTAATATATGATGATAAGGATGTGACTAAGAAAGAGGAAAATTGTGTGAAAAGGAGAAACAATTTGATGACATTATTATACCTTTTTCAGTAAGTAAAGTACTGTTGAAAGTTAGCGAGCAGAGCAAACCATTTCACTCTCAGTGACACGTACTTACAGCTATATGTACATTGACTTCTTAGGCAGTGCATTTCCTATTAGTATTGATATCTTTTGTATACAACGTATTTACAGACATGTATAAAGAAAATATTAAATGGTTTTCCTGCCTCCCCTTTTAAACTTGGTGGAGAAAAAAGTGTATTGTGTATTGAGTGAGTTGTGCACCACCGTAACCGAGTTATTATTATAGCGAATGAGTAAAACGTGGAAACGTACTCTTTCTTTCTGTCAGTGATCTAGTCCTAGTGTAAAAATAGGATACTTTCTAGGAAACAAGAAGTATTTTTGTAACTGCCAATCCTTTTTAGACTTCTATAAATATACATACAAAACACAAGCTCACCAACCAACTTACCAAAATTTTAAGCCTACTTCTGGCAAAAACCGGGCTTTCACTCTTTACACAATGCTTAAATGAAATGAGTTGTTGTAGATTTGGAGGAAGAGAAAACACTATAGTGGTTGGGATATTGATGCTTTCACTTTCTTGCTCCACAAACAGACAGACCCTATTCCCCAGTTTCCAATGAATCTGTATCTACTTTCGTTAGAAAAACAAAATGAGATGAGAATAAGTGAGACTAGTCTTGGTGGAGGTTCGTGGCTGCTGTAACTGTGCGATATGGAATGGAAGCATTACTAGTAGAGTAGTAGCAACAGAGCAGCAAACAGGCTCTAGGCCCCATAAAACACCAAAAGATGAAAGAAAAAGAGAAAAGTTGGTAAAAATTTTGAGCCGAGCCAACCGTGCTTTTGCTTACTGAAGCATTTGCTGACGATGAGGACGACTCATGGAATGAAATGGAATTTTACACGATTCACTCACGCCGTAGCACATTGTACACACGTACAAAATATTGCATTTCCCGTTTCTCCCTTTTTCATTTTCAACCAGTTCCTCTATCCAACCAATATCATCATCATCTATTCCGTCTCGTTGTACGTACCTTCATAAGTATGAATGTCCTTCTAAATAGACATATAAATACCATGTACGTGAACGTTGGTCTTTATGACACTAATATAAAAACGTACTGGAAATACCGTGTGGTTTACAAAAGCAACATCCAAGAAATTGCTGTCTACGTTTTTCACCAAGTCCTCTCCAGAAGCAGCATCATCATCATGATCATCTCTGTTGTATATTATTATATTATTCACGCAGTCATGCTATTATTATGCCCACTTACTCAACCGTATGAAAGCATTTATGCCTATATATTATTTGCACAAGTTTGTACAGGCAGATAACCTGTATTCGTAAACGTAGTAAGTATTATTTACTGTAATTCGTAGAATCCCAATCACGATCATGATGAAAACGAAACGGTCGTGTGAAACGCTCACCCATCATCATCAACACTGGCAAATCAGTCCCAAACTAACAAATGGTAACCCGACATGTATCGGTAGCAATAGGAGAAAGGACGTAATAATAGTGATAATCGTAAATGTTGATAAATCTAGATGTTCACGATGATGATATCGATATATTTTATATTCCTTTGGTGCTCACGCTCACTCACCATCAGTACATTGTTTGTGCTGGCCTTGGTGACCTGCTCCTGTTACATACTCTCTTAATCTAAAACGACGAGTTATAGAGTATAATAGCATTACTGACCTAAGGCGTTACTGCTGTTGTTGCTTGCCCCATGCCTTTCTTTTTCCTTCCTATATACAGAATATGGATATTCCCAGAGAGACTTTCACTTTCTCCTGCTCAACAGTCAGTAATACATTTACACCATTTACACTACTAAAAACCTTGCTTTCAGGATCAACTCCTATCTGTGGGTACGAAAAACAGCAGCAGCCGTGCCATCATGCCAACCAGCTATAAATCTTATTTTACTACTCGGCAAAGGATCTCACACGGTGTATATGAGATTTTGTATTGTATGTTGTTTTCTAGTTGATTCAGATGTGTCTCACGCAATAATATATTAAGCATATATCCTCAATAATAGATAATCCAACAACAGGATTACCTCTTTTTCTCTATCTATCCACTTCCTCCTTGTCCTCCCACCCTTCCACTGCTATGTACATTCGTCTATTCATGCATGATAATAGGAAATTGGTACGAAAATGAATCTCCGCACATGATACACATGCAGAGAGCTTATGTACCCATGAAGCAAAACTAAAGGTAGTAAAAGTTCTTGCGCTGACCCAAACTTAGAAATTGTAGTAATTTTAAAACACAATACTTTGCATTTGCAAGTTTATTTCTATATGGATGGGTTATAGTGCTATATTGTATCATATTATACGCAAAAGAGCTTTAAAGAAGTGAGTTGATTCAGTTGATCACCGACGACGGACTAGTTGTTAATATTCTGAAACCACGAAAGGGCTATCCATTAGGAAGGTTTTCGTGCTTGCTTAAACCATCTGTATGGACCTTGATGGGATTAGTTTTGTGAGAAGTTGCCAACTGCATGACTGCCCCTCTCGCTTTCTCTTCATGAAAGTTGTGACATGCACATTTGTGTATGCCTATTTATGTTTGTGCGTATAAAGGAAAGAGATAGTTTCCTCTACGAGATGATTATTTTCCATTTTTAGAATAAAATAATTTCATACAGTACATAAAACAGTTGATAGTGTGTGGTTTTAGCATCGAAGTACAAACACTAAAACTACGTTATTTCTCATTTATGGTCAGCATAACAAAATTTCCGATTTGACAAGCACGTCGTTCAGTTTGTTGCTTCCCATCCCATTCTCTCCGAGATTACTTTAGTCGACAGAGCTAGAGCACGCATAAAGGAAATTATGTCGCGTATTTGTACATCATCATAGATGTAGAAAAGAGAGAAGAATTTGGTAGAAGTCGACGGTGAATTTGCTGAGACTGAAGGGTTTTGTGGCTATAATAACTTATTATACAACAGCATAATGATGCATGATGAAGCGTCCGTGGGATGTTACTTGATGGAGTGGCATGAACATATTAATCTTAATGACTCGTCATGGGAAGCCCTACTACTACTACAGACATAAGTGTATTTTACTTAAATGTGGAGAAATAATAATAGGTGCCAAGTAGAAGTTGCGAGTGCATGTATTATGCTATGGCTTGACTCATACAAAAACCGGGATATATTTATACTTTTATTCGTGTGACATGATTATTATGACGATCTGCACATCAGAACAGCACGATTTAAGACAAAAGGCATGCTAAAAAGTCAGTATTGAGATGATCTAGTACATTTATATGCTTTTGCATTCTCAAATACTTTGCATGTAATGATTATAGACTTATTCTATCAAAGTGCGAAATATCAGAATCCCTTGATAGCTTGTACAGATTATAGATGTACCTAATACAAAAGTAGTATAAATCACAAGTAAAATAATTATGACGGCATGCCATTTAGTTTGGTTGATGGTGGAAAACGATCAAAAAAACACAACATATCGTCAACATTCTAGTTGCCATTCAAGGGCCACCCAGCACTATTTATCCTACTATTACATGGTTTATAGTATAGCCGTTTCAATGAAAGAAATAGACATGAATAAAGACAACCACACTTTTGCTTTTCCAGTTTATTTGCTGGGGCAAGAAAGTAAACTATCTATTTCCTCATTCTTGAAAGAAATCTTTTTGTTTACTTCATTATAAAGCACACAGGACAAGGTCTTGTCTAGCAAATATGTTCTTCCTGAACGAATAAGGGAAAGTGAACTAGAATATAGTAAAATGCAACTACAACCTGCGATCGTTTTAGAATATACCAACCAGGAACGGCTGTTTGTCATATGCTCTTAAAAATCATCTGTCTGGTCTGTGGACCATTTGTTCATCATACATAAATACAACATTATTAAGTTCGTACATGTATTTGTATTTGCAAACATCATTCTGCTTTCGCTATCCCAGTCTTTTTCCTTTCGAAGCACACATAATTCCCAAAAGGAGCCATGTTTTCTGTGTTGATGGTCGTGGTGAAAGCAGAAGCAAATTGAAAAAGCATTCACTCACTCCACTACTCCCTCTCTCTCACTGTGGCTTAGTAAATAATAGTATTTTCTAGTTTATAGACACTAGCTGTAGTGCTAGAAGATGGGAAAGGAGAAAAAGGAACAGAAGGAGCTTATTTTTTATTTGAGCAGCGTGTATTCAAACAGTCCACGAAGCCATATTCCTTTACTTATGCAATCTTTCCCTTTTCTAAAAAACAGAAGCAGCAGCTTGCACGCTCATTGTAGAAGAATATTCGATTGACTCATTCAATCGAGAGGTTAGATTTTTCAGATTGTTCCCAGTCTCCTTTAGATTCTGTATTGTACATTGTATTTAGCTGAATCCACACTATGATGATGGCATTATTTTTTATCCTAAGCGCAAAATTATTCTCTGTGTGCAGCACTTTTTATGCATTTTCGCACATCAAGAAAGAAATAAAGCACAACAAACTCGTCAACTACTATTACTATATTTGCTATGCATATACAAGATTTTATTATTATATGAGGTAAGGATGATCCTAATCTAATGTGTCTACTACCACCCATAAAAAGGAAGTGCAGTTTGCTTGTTAAAATGAACTTTTTCGTTTATTGGTTTATGGCAATAAAAGGTGATACCACAATAGATAACAAGGCTGGTTTCAAAACAAATGTACGATTTATTTGGGGATTTATACACTTGTTCGAGACATACACCTCTCAAAAATATGTAATATTATATCTGTTTGGTCAAAAAATTTAGTAATACGTTTTTCCCGCATCCAAACCTTTTTTACAAAACAAAAACAATCTAAAACTTGTAGTGTTCGTTTGTTTGTTCAAGAATACTTCCTTTATCAATCGCTGCAATAATGATATCAATAATGAAGCGGATAATAAAAGGAAACAAAGTATGGATTCAAAATGAATTCAAATGAGCAGCTGAAAATGTTATTGGAAGTGAAATGCTCTGATGCAAATACGCCTCTATTGTCATTATTTGCACATGTCGTGTCCTAAAATATTGTATGCTAAATAAAAGTGGTAAGTAATTTTATGGCAATGTAGAATTACGGAAATGCTGATACCGCGAAACGTATATTTTATATACCATGATTTGTTGAAACACATTATAATATGAACAAATGTCTTTTAGTAGGTTTTTATCCCTTCTTATTTCGCACATAACACTACGACAGTAAATAAGATAAAGCGCATATGCATCAACTGTCCCATAGATTCTGTAACTTCACCAAACTCAAAGATATTTATTTAGGAAAGTCGCAGCGTGGCAGCAAGTGTGTTGGCACTAGACCATAACCCTTGAACTTTTTAGCGTCACAAACAAACTCATTCACTAGCGGCAAAGAAGAAAAAGAGTAACATTGCATTGTATAGAAAAGGATATTCCCTCATTGCCTCTAGCTTCACATTTTAAGTAAAAGCCAATGGTTTGCTATTGCTTGAGTATGATCCTCTCCTTCGATTCAGGTTCAGTTTCCATTGAATTTTAGTGTAATAGGCAAAACCACCAACGCTTGTTGTTGAATCTAGGACTTCCAGACAAAGTTCCCAGGACTTCCCTCCTTCATCCTTCTCACTTCTCCGTTCAACAAAGTACCAAAGAAATGAATATTTCAGAAGTAATAAAATTCTATCGGGGAAAAGGGAAACATTGTGCGGGTGTTCCTTTTTTGGCGAAAAGAATGCTTTTAATACTTTTTCCAGGATTTTTTTTCAATTTCAATTGAATACGTGACCGTTATTAAGGTGAACGCTGATTAAGCTTTATCAAATGAATAGACTCTACCGTCACGCAGTATTACAAAACACGTTTTGTCTATCAAAGTAAAATTTTAATGTCAGTTCTTTTAATAGACTGCCTACAACTGCACATCCACATAGAGGGTAATTCTGCAAAGATTTTGATATTATTATGTAATAACAATTGAATGAAATTGTTCTTTATCTTGGTAAACTTTAATTTGATTTAAAAATTAGAGATATTTTCTTTACTATGCATGACAAAATAATTACTAATTTAATTTGAACTAAAAAAAGTATATTACTAAAACGTTCATCTTTATTATAACGTTTTATGTAAGTGTGTCTTAATAGAGAATCAAGCAAGATTATTTTACATACAATTTATTATCTCATAAAAATGAACAAGCAGTAATGATTGCTAAAAGGACAAAAATATCATGTTTGCGCGCCTTATTGCTATCAATTTGCTATTTTTTTATTTTTAGGGAAAGGCGACC
>JAQFYG010001746.1:0-17445 GCA_034694325.1 Entomobrya corticalis | reverse complement strand
AAATCTCGTAAAATCAAGATATCTGGTGTGGGAAACCTTGTGAAATCAAGATATCTGGTGTGAGAACTAGGCCATCGAAATGTGCATTGAAATATTTAAAGCCGATCTCTACCTGAAATTTATATAAAGTGCTATTATGTCCATTGAAAATCGTTTATGTATTGTACGCTAGTTTGACGCCATTACTAAATTTTGCGCTTTTAAAACCGTTCATAGCAACAGCAGGTAGACGTACATTTTCTGTTCGTGGATACGCTGGAGTAAAAATAATTGAAAATACAGGTATTAATCATGTATTTACAATTTATGATTGGTTTCTACAAATTATTATACTGTCACGACTGTTTTGCAATTTAGTATTTAAACGGTTGTGACTGATGATTTGAAAATAACTGTTTATAACTGTTTGCTTTTTTAGCTGGTTTTGTCGCATTTTCAATGTACTGTTATTACTTTCTTGGTTTTGGTTCTATTAATTAGATTGTGACAATGTCTTAATATTTGTTCAAAATATTAAAAACCTCGCATTTAGTCCATCATTAAAGTTCAGCAAATTAAAATTTAACTATATTATTTAAATCTAAATTCTAAATTTAAAAAAAATCTCGTAGGTTCTAGTCAATTTGTTCGCTAAATACACAGAGGACATTGGATAAATCGTGGAAAATATTTTTACCTTTTTTATCTTTTCCGTTTGTATATAAAATTTTTATGTCAACTGGGGTTGTCAAAGGAAGTTGGAAGTTTCTGCAGCATTTAAAATGTGAGTGAATTGATAAGTGTTATACTGTCTTACTATTGCCTTTCTGTTTTACGCTGACATGAATCGTTATGAACCAAACACTAACCGTTTTTAACTAATATGAAGATAATGCCACAACAAATATGAAATGGTGACTAACCCAGTTAAAACATTTTAAAGTACACACATGAAAACAATAAATTATATCAATTTTCCAAAATATTTCGACAATCCAACGATGTACTTAAAAATCATTAATTAAAGGTGGTCTGCATTGATTCGTGAACCATATTATAAACTAAGCTTCAACTTATCTAATTTAAAAATAAAACTGTCAAACCTCGTATAGTTGAGTAATCACAAGCTCAAAAGTATCAAATTAATCAACTAATTTCTACTTTATATAAAAAAAACTTGGTTTGGTAAATTTAAGGCTTTAAAAACAATTGTTAATGTTACAGATAAGCCATTGAAATTAGGCACAGCAATAGTGATTAGTTCGAAACTGAAAAACAACGACGAACACGCTTGATTGAAAAAATTAGCATATGCATTCGAAAACAAATAAACAAGCATTGAAGTCCAAACCATTTTAGTTGCATCTGTTTGATCGTATGAACTCAAATACCATACGTGATGATATCTAGGCAATATTAAAAAGATAAAGCAAACTTTTATCATTCATTCCACCTTAATCAGCATTGTTACAAACACTGCTCAAACATCTCGATTTTGCTCATTTGTGCCCTCCTTTTTTTAATTTAAAGTGATTTCATTCAACGGCAAAAAAAATTTATTTGCATTTATTTTAATTGTATCTGTAATTTGAATCCTATTTTTATTTTAGGGCTTAAGACTTCTATATGTCCACCATTTTTTAATGACGGTTTCGTTTAATACATCCCATTATTATTAAAATCTTCTTGGAAATTACGATTTTTTTATCATGTAACTGTCTTAGCTATTTTAACTTGAGCATTTACTTGACATACAACATACTCTTTTATCTTATACTTACCTGAAAGCAAGATCAAAAATAATCAAGTGAGGTTAAACCAGTCAAAATTGTATCAAATGCAATCACACAAATCAAATACATTTTTCCAACAATGTATCGGTTTATTAGCCATAAAAAATTGGAAGTAAATGTTTGGTAAATAATCGAACTGCCTTTAGTAATTTTAAATAAATAATTTCTCAAATTAGCTTACCATGTTATGTCCGATCCATAAAAACGATAAATTAAAAAATTTGTTTTGTATCTACAATAAAGGAGATCTATGTAGCAAGCAGCTGATATTAAAGATTCTCTAATTTTTTAAAGTGAATACAGGCAGAAAAAGTTTAGTCCGTTGTCACAGAAAGCGATTACTTAAATCTTTCACAGATAATCTAGTATTATAATCTAACCTCTGACACTTCAAATTTTGAGTAATTTGCTATTTTTTTCTTCACCTTTCAGACGGCTTTCCTTCATGTCAAGTTTATAGCATTTTATACAAAGTCAAGGATTGTCCGTATTGCCGTTTTCTACTTATCGTAGAACTGATGTTTACGAATAAAAATGTAGCTTTATAATTTTGGAGACAATACAAAATTATAATGAAATTTTTAATTGAACATCTACAAACGAATAAGAAAATAAGTTTAGTTTGCCTATTTAAGTGTTTAGAGGTATTTCAACGTCGTTACTAATTAGTATGGCAAATTGTGTGAATTGTGGCTACAGAACAAAATGCATTACCAAAAAGTTCGAGGTTTGAGGCAAGTGGATGATATGTAAATGTCTACAAAGTTGAGTCGTGTAACCTTACGTTTCATAGATTTTCCAGGAATTCATTTTGAAATTAGGCACAAATGTAACCTATTCAATACTCTTTTGAAATATTGTAAGTTATAATGAATATCTTTGTTGTTACCGAATTAGACGTAAATTTATTTATGTTCAAGGAAGAAAATCGTGCGTTTATTGTAAGTGTGACGTCAATACAAATTATTACAGTAAAATCGTACTTGTATATCAATAAACAGCTATCTAGGTTACTGCAACGACTAATTCAAGAAGTCTTTGACAGACATATTTTGATCTTATTGAAGGTTTTTTAAAATCTGTTTTACGATTAGACGAATACGAATGCAACCGGTTGAGTTGATTTATCGTCTTGGTGTCTTCAACGAAAATCAAAACTAGGCTTTTCTGACACAGAAGAATAATACCATTGTCAAACACAATGTCAATAAATAGAGTTAATTGGTTAAAGGCTCGACTGGCAACGAGTTATAAAGGTCAGTGCCGGGCAGCCGACGCGGAACGGTTGTGTGATAATAAAATGGATGATTTCCATTCAGAAGAGGAGAATAAAAGTTGAAAATCTGGAAAAAAATCAAACGCTTTTGTGTTCAAAAATTTCCCTCTTTTTGCCGTTGATATAAAGCATAGAATCTAATTCTATCAATTTAAAATGAACTTGTATTTTTGATGGGAATTAACTGTTCGAAGGATATATTTAATGCAACTTCTATCACCAAAATCGATAGAAATTTTATTTTCTGTTGTATGCCTTTTTATATTTTAAATAGATTGACGCCATTAAAAAATACTTTCGTCAATGTAGGATCAATTACACAATAGAATTATGTTGTTTCCGGTCGTGGGTGCAGTTAAATTGAAAAAAATATGAAAACCTGAAAGAATTATTTTATTTAAATAAAACTATGATTTTAGTTGTTAAAATTTAATTATAATATCGCAAATATCAATGCAACCAATAAAGTAAATTAAGTTTGCGTTTTGCAATGATAGGGGAATTAATGTATCGTTTTTTTTTGTTTCATGAAGAAATACATAAATTACCTTCCCAAAATGTTACCAAACATATTTATAATGTTGAATGTCCTATTGGAGACAGCTTAGCGCTTCTAAAATGCTTAAATCAATCGCTGTGCAAGAAGTTACTACATACATATTTTAAGATGTACAGATTTATTGTATACAACAGGCCGTACCCGGCTCACGCGGAAGCTATGCTAGTTATATTGAGTGAATCTAGAATCTTAGTATAAACTAAGATGGAAATTTCATTTTTATCTTCAATTATATTAAAAATATACTAAAAGGACCGAAAAAAATGGACATTGACTTGACTTTGTAGTGTTGCAAACAGAAAATAAGGGGGAGCAAAAAAGTTCATTTACAAATTAACGTTATTTTAAAATAACCAAAATACGTACCTACAGTTTTTACCAATTTACCAAGGTTATGAAAAAAACCATTGAAGAAGGAACCAACACAGTACTCACTTTTCATCTGTTCTAAAAATAAACTCCATAAACACTTAATTCTCATTTTATAAATCAAAACCACAGATTGCTTCAATAATTGATGATTGCTTTAAAAAAATAACTTATGTGTTCATTAGGTTGTCGACACCGGAAGAAACTATCCACAAAAATATTATTTCTAATATAGCTAAAAATTATATTTTGATCGAAGCTACGAGTTTTGTAATATCATTAGTCATCGTGGTTTCCTTTTTACTACATTAAAAATTGGTCGATGTCCATTCCCATGTCACAGTAGCACTTATAGCTAAAATGTCAAGAAAACTTTTATTCTTATTGTGGGCTTGACAATTTTATTGAACCCTACAGAGAGCGTGATAATAGACCAATATAAAATTTAGCTTGTAAGTTACAAGTTGTAATTATGAAGACAATGGAGAGTGGTAATGCATAGCTATATATTTAGTCACAATAAGAATGTAGCTTTACGTCTATTTTGCATTTCAATGATGTTAATAGTTATAAATTGAGTTGTAGCTGGACCTCATTACTTATTATATTAATGCAAATAATTGGATTCTCGTTAAGCAGATCATTTGCTTCCCCAACTAAAACTTAGTCCTGAAACAATTTATGTTTTAAAAACGGTCAAACTGCATGTATGTATTTGAGTATTCATTTAATCTTTTTATAATATATTGATAACAAATGTATTTTGTAATGTAAAGTGGTGACTGGCAAAGGCAATAACTTTAATTAAAGCCCTTTTTACTCCTGCAAATCTACTTTAATAACAAGTTGTTAGATGGACTGACATCGAAACTTAATTGAATTACAGTCCCATAAGCTTACCTTCATGCGGTTAATATTTATTCTGGGGAGTACGTGAAAGTAAGTGGGCTTCACCGCTCGTTGTATTATCTTTAGTTTCATGCTATGCTCATATCACGGGCACAACAGCGAAATACCTAATTTATAAGGGTAACCCAAAGAACTCGTAAAAATATGAACTGGTGGTTAAGCTAATCAAGCTTTAAAATGGGAATTTTATCATCTCCTGTACTATATTATTATATTGGTATACTGCTTTAAGTACTTTATAAATCTCGCGATAATCAAGTAAAAATATGAGAAGTTCTAAAAAAAATGCATGATATATTAAAATGTTTTATGCCATATTGTTATGAGTATATTTTTGATGTGTTTCGGAAGTCAGAATCTTCTCACTACCTGTCAATCAAATGTGTACACTTATCTGCATGAAATATCTATGCTATTTGACATTAAACGTAGAAAATGAACTTTGTAGACAGTAGATAATCTTAGACTTTAATGGCCTTCGTCGTTTTTAACTAAATTGATATCTCGAGTTCGAAACCAACCCACTTTTACTATTCTGTATTTATATCATTGTACGTGGGTAAAGCATCGTTGCATCTGTTAGTAACTAAGCTTTTCCTTTCACTCAAAGGTCACCCTTAAAATTTACTAAATGCTTCATATAACATGACGGCTTAGAGATTAAAACTAAATTTAAATAATATTTATTAGGAAAAACGCTTTATTTCATAATAACAAATTGTGTTTGTCCCGCGTTTTATTAATGTATGTATTTTGCGTTTGTTTACGAACAACTGTGTGCTGTAAATTTTTATCATCCTTTAGAAGTACTACTGAAAGTAGGCTCAATCGACTGGGGCTTTGTTTTACAAAGTAGATAGGATCATGAAAACAACAAACAAAAAATTACATCAAGCGAGCTAAAACAGAATAACGGTACAACGGGACTCCTACGACAAGTTAAGCTCAATTTTTACATATACGGATCCGGATTCTGCTCTTTACAAATAGCCTTGATCATTGAAGACAGACTTGAACTTCAGCCTATCTGACAAGAAACTACCCTTTTTTCTAGACGAGGGTCCACACAGTGTATGTTCACAAATACTGAAAAAGGCTTTGGTGTCGGAAAAACCTATTCTCTAGCGTGTGGAGGTAAGTCGCGCTTACAACACTCATCACAACATAAAAACATCTAGAAAGAGGACTCATCAAGCTTTAATGGGCTAAAAGTTCTATACTTATCGGTATGTTCCACGGAATTTGGGTTCTATGCCTTACGAAAGGCTTTTTTACCAAGTTCCTATTCTTTAGTATATGCACCAATATAGGCGGTCGTTTCGGCAAAGAAACCGCCAAAATTGAAAAACATTTAATGGAGATGAAACTAATCATAAGTTTATTGATGTAGCAGGCCATTTGCAAGCAACTCTGTGTTTTCCGTCAAACTGTTTTCAGATTGTTGATTACAACATATTATAAATTATGATTCGATACTAAAATTATATGAAAAGCAAACTAGGACATAAAAACGTAACCGCTTAAGTTGGGCTTATCCTAAAGATTAATATGGCATAATTTTGAAAGGATAATTTAGGAATCTACAAAAGCTGCTGAAACTTTGATATGTTGCAATAAAACTCAAATTTAACCCAATAATTTCCGGTATTAAAATTTAATTGAATTGAAATAGGAGAAATGATTTGTTTAAATATTTTTCCTTAATTCTGAATGTTTTTTATCTGCTCATAACTTTTGAAAACTGTAGAATTCGTAATCTCTGAACACACTACAAGAAAAAATGATGGCTAAAAATGGAAATGTACATCTGGAACAGGCACAGATAGGATGATATACATCATTCAAGCAATTATGTTATTGACCCCAACTAAAGCAATATTCAAACACCATTAAATCAAATTGTTTTCAGGCAGAGATAATAGACAACGTGCTGACTAGGCTGTTTCGAGAAATTTATGATGCGCCAAATTATAAAACAATATTTTCAGTTTTTATAGGGTGTGTGCAACCTATTTTAATGATCTTATTATTGATTATTTTCTTTCTCATCTTGTAACCGTCCTCAATATCGTCATCTCAATGCATACCTTAGAATGACGCTTTGCAGGACAATTTTATATGAATTGATGGGAATTAAAACATATTGCATTACTGCTATTTGGCTTTATCATTATATTTTGCCAACAGTGAATTGCAATTCATTTACTAATATGAATAACGTCATATTTCAGGCACAAATTAATTAGATTAATTAAGTAGCTAGAAAAAGTACGAAGTCTTAATAAAATTGCACTTGACATGATGCTGCTGCACAGCAGTATGGGATCTAATCAGTAATTGTTCTTGCGTTTCCCAGATAATTCATGTATGTGAATTACATGTAAGCTCATTTTTGCGTCTTTAGAGATCTTCACATGTTTTAAACTATTTTAACGTCATAAATAATTTATATAATACACGTGCGGGCCAATGCAGAATAAGATTTTAATATTATTCGAGAGCATTTTGCAAGTAGTTGTAATAAAAGAGTCTAATTATAGTGTACTAATTTAATTAGATATATTTAATTGATTTAAATAAGTCGATCCCTAATTGTGCAAATGCAACATATTCAAAAAAAATTATTGCTATTTTTGACAAAAATCATTACAATGACACATATATGAATATAGAGCAAATTGTATTTAAAATAGTATGTATAATTTTATTAGCGTAAAAAACATCTCATCAAACATTAGAGGTTGGTCCACAAATAAATTTTCGAATGAAAAGCAGTAATGTTGTCATTTTAGATTAATATAAAACGTTCCCAGTGGCAACTTGCCACCTGATACAGGAACTTGCAAAGATAAAGGCAAAGTGGTTGTAATTTAAAATATTAGTGACCGGCCACTTTTTCAAGTATGGTACTTATCAGATTGAAGATTTCGATTTCATCCAATGGCTGGTTTAAAGAGGAACAATTAATAAATGATGAATTATTAAAAGGTTTTTCTTCAGGATACAAGGAAATTTGTTTCACTCTAGTTCTCGGGACGAAGCCATTTTTGTTCATCCAAAAACATATAAAAGGTTTTAAAAAACTTGCGTTTGTCGTTGTTTAAATTTTTTCTTTTAAAATTTAATAAGATTATTTAACTATGCTAGGAAGTATATGTTTTGGTTATAAATATTATAAAAATTATTCCAAAACTATAAACCGGCGTTAAAATAAACAAAAATATTCAAAGTAACAAATTACCTTTGTTACTTTGAATATTTTAAGGACTGGTTGTAAGCAATTTTGTTAGTTGTTAAAATGTTATTTATTTTATTATAACTTACAGCTTATTGTCAGAAACAGAACACCAACCTTGTGTTTGTATATCGTATCAAAATGTCTTGAATATTTTTAACAGTGCCTAAAATGAGCAAAAATGTTTCACAAGCAAGATTAGTGCAAACAGCAATATCAGCACATTGTGTCACTCTTTTATAAAATATTTACCGTGCCTAATTAATTCTAACTAATTTTGAATGCTTTATCAATAATTATATTAACCTTAATACTCTTGTGAGGATATAAAATTGATATAGTTTTGAATTTTACAAATTGAAAGCACGAAACAGAGATTATTTTTATTTTTAATCAGTATTTTTTAAACAACATTATCCTTTTGTATCGAATATATAAATCGAAAACACATATATTTTGTATTTTGTCTCAATCGTCATCTTGATGAATGATAAAATGGATTGCGATGACGAAGTCTCCAGTAACTCAAGTGGCTGAATTGCATAAACTGTTATGTTATGTTTTTGAAAAGCTTAATTGTACTTTGTAACATAGAATACATTGCAAAAGAACGACATAATACTATTTTAAAAAAGTTACGAACTACTTCTGAGCTGAATACATTTTCAATGCGGTTAGCTATACATTGACGTCATTAATTAACATTACGAATCTGAGAGAATCTGAGCGTTTGTTTTAAATTTTTATTTTAAAAGTAAAACAACTTGCTATATTATTAGTATTATAAATAAGCATCTGGGGGTTGCGAAACATTTTAAACATTGAACAATTTATACGTTAGTTTGTGAACGGCTAAATAATAATTATCAAGAACAGATAACTAACTTAAACGCCATCTTTATAACAATCAGAGTAAATTTAAGCGTAGCTCATAATAAAGGTACCACATTACGCAGCTGTATCCTGAGATCGAGCAAAAATAAAAATATCAGAGAAAATGTATAAAAAGCTAAAATACAGTTGTAACATTTTGTAAAATAGTTTTTTTTCGAATTGCGCTATTTAACATATTTATTTGTTAATTTAAAAATTAGAGGGTAACAATAAATATGCAAACAATTTCAAGTTTGAATTGGAACTGTTTGTCACATGCTGGAATCCTCTTTTGTTTTTTGCGTAATACTCTTATTGTTCGAACTGGTTTGAGATTTGAAAGTACTCAGTTATTAAGGTAAGAATGTATACTGCGACCATAAAAACTTGGTGCTTTTTAATTGCACTTCTACCAATATTTTAAGCTAAGGGTAACAATTGGCAAAATATTAAATTTGAAGAAACTCTATATGTGCAAAGATAAATCGCTCATCATTGACAAGAAACGACATCTGTTAGGAAATCCAAGCTTTACTACGAATCATAGGTAGTTCGGCGTTTCCGTGAACAAGTTTTTATACTAGTTGACATGCGACTGAATCTCAAAAATTTCTCACAATTCACAACTTGAAAATATTTAAATAAGCATAATAAGTTAACGTTTGAGGAAAATCTAAAATAGTTAAAACTACAATTATTTTTGGACGTATTAAACGTTGTTCAAAGCCATCAATTAGAAAGATTATTTAATGCCTTTTGCTTACAATTCCATCAAAATTTCGAATACAAATTGTTGGTAGTAAGTTTGATTCTTGTTTTTTAATCGAATTTATTGAAACATTATTACAAAGGAAAATCAGACCTCTGTGTCAATGATGCAAAAACATTTCCTGAGAAATATTGAAAGGAGATTAAGTTAGACTAATAGGATTAGCTTAAAAAACAACATGCAAAATGCAATTTACATTTTCTTTTTATGTATTTCTAAGATATTATCCCAATTCACAAGCGAGATGAACTCGTTTAATTTCAATTTAGACAAAGTTAATATTTTGTCTGTTTTTCATCGATTTATAGGTGACAAAATAAAAGACAATAATTAAAAATTTATATTATTTAACATTTTGAACAGTCAGTGAAACGGGTTAGAATTGACCTCTAATTCGTGCACATTCCTTCTGCAATAATATGATACAAAATCTATTTATCTGCAAATCGACGGATTCACTTAAATCAAAATATTTTTAATACGCCATAAGATATAAACTAAGCATCAATATATCTAATTTTAAAAATTAAACAGTCAAACTGCATTTCTTTGAGTAATCACAAACCCAAAAATATTAAGTTAATCACCAAATTTTGACTTTATATAAAATAAACTTAAAACGCCGTTTAATAAATGTAAGGCTTTAAAAACAATAATTGAAATTGTAGATAACCGCTTTAAGTAGTCACGGCAATAGTTACCAGGTAGAAAATCAAAAAATGACGAACACGCATGAATGAAAAATTAGCATATACATTCCAAGTACATTAATTGAACTTGTAATTTTGATGGGAATACACAGATCCTAGGAAATATTTAAAGCAATTGCTGTCACCAAAATTGACAAGAGTTTTATTTGCTGTTTTATGCCTTTTTGCGTTCAGCCCTGTCGCGAAGATTGTGTGTACTGTAATTTCTTCGGGGACAGAGTAAAAAAAAAAATATGAACAACTGAAAGAAGTATTTTATTTTAATCAAGATTTATTTTTAGTTGTTAACAAAATTCAAGCATAATATCACAAATGTCACAAAGCTGTACAAAGTTCTAACGAATTATTTAAAGCAATTAATTTAATCGCATTTGACGTAAAATTATTTTGCCCATTGAAAAACATGGTTATATATTGAGCTAGCTTAAAGTCATTACTAAATAACTAAGTCGACTTGGGCTAGTATCGAAAGTAGGTAGTAATTACATCCAAGAAATAATTAAAGATAATTCCTGGTAATTGGTAATAAGGCTTATATTCAGTCCTTTAAACACAATTTTGCAAATAAACAAATAGACATACCACCAATACAAATTCCATAAAGAAGTGTTGAGAAACTTAATCAAGTCATTATTGAACCAAATTTTTCGATAAATCATTCTCAATAAAATTTGAGGACATTAAAATTTGCTTTCAACTTCATTTTTCTAAAATATAATTTTTGCTGTGGAGAAAACTTAAGACTTAGCCAATATATTATATTATAACTCATGTTGTGCAGCACTTTCAGTGCAGTGTTGCTTCACTTGCATTGAAGCAAAACGGTTTTACACGTTAAAGCAATACCGTTATAAGTGATAATATTGAGTGTCTGTATGACAGATATACATGAACTACCATAAAATAATCGTCTTAAACATTTTATTCAAACTATATGCCGAAATTCACAAAATATGTATTTGTGAAGAACATTTTTTTTATTAAAGAGATTGAGTTTATTATAAGCCTCAAGCTTATTTATATGTCTGTTATCTAAATCAAGATTTGACTTTATATGTTTTAGGGAGGACAATAAATTTTTAATATTTAATAAAAAATATTTAAGATGGTTCCTGCCAAAGAGCTAATCACTGACTTGCTCCATGATATAAATCATTTATATTTAGTCGCTAAAGTTGTTTGACGTCATTTATATTCTTAATGAACAAATTTATGTAATATATAACAAATCATCGCTGCAGCATCTCGTAAACGATTGAAAGAAAAATGAAGCAAAAACAAAGAAAAGTTCACTTTCTAATTAAAATTATGTTGAAAATAACTAAAATACTTACAGTTTGTTTATCTCCCGTGGTTATGAAAAACAAAACATTGAAATAACATAATATAAAATACTCACTGCTCTAATAAATAACAAAATTATATGATGCTCATTTTCTCGTTTTCATAAACGCCAGCGCAAAGGAAGTTTAGTTCATTCGCCTTTTTGTGTTTCGCTTTTTTGCTTTAATAGTTGATGACTGCTTAAGAAAGATAATTTCTGTACTAATAAGGTTGTCGACAAAAGAATAAACTATTCATGCACATATATGCTGTAGTATAGCCATAAATTTTATTTTGAACGACGCTCTGAGTTAGATAATATCGTTAGTATCATCGTGTGCTCTCCTTCTCTGCATTATAAATTGGCGGTTGTACATTTCTATGCTACAGTAGGACTTATTGCTTGGTATTTTTATTGAACCATCAGAAACCAAGATTAAATGATTATGGACCAATATAAAATTTAGCTCTTATTATGTAGACAACGGAAAATGGCATTCAATAGGTATTTAAACAAACGCAGTGGGAATGTCGCTTTACGTTTTTTTTCAATTTAACGATACATAATATGAGTATGAGTTATACATTTTGTTGTAGTTTGATGTCATTACCTATTATTGTAATGCTAATTTAGTCTAAGCTAACTAGCAGATTACCTGCTACCGCAACGAAGACACACTCGAAAAATGAAACAGATAAAAATAATCAAACCGAATGTTTATATCTGAATATCCATTTCAATCTACTTACGGTATATCCGTAAGAAATGTTTTTGCAAAGTGTTGACTACTGAAAGCAATAATTTAAATTTGATTCTTTTTTACTCCGGCAAATCTACTTTAATATCAAGGGACTAGATAGATTGACATTGAAACTAAATTGAATCGCAGCCTGACAAGCAAACTATAATGAAATTTATATTTATTTTGCGGGGAATGTACAAACAAATGGGCTTCTCTGACCGTTGCATTATTTTTAGTTTCATCTTATGCTAAAACCGCTAAAGAAAGTGCTGTCTGGCTACGAGTGCTAACCGATAAACTCGTGAATACAATTTATTGATGATTAAGCTAATCAAGTTTTGAAATTGGAACAATATCAACTCTTGTACCTTGTTGTTATATTAGTGTATTGCTTTAAATACTTTATACATTAATAATCTTGTGATCTTGTCACCAGAATGTGAAAAGTGTTAAAATAAATTTAGAAATTTATGAAAAAGAATCACGGTCATTCCATCCAAAAGTCACAGAACACTTATATATCTTAGCAAATGAAGACACAGTAGTTAATCTAAACAAAGGGAAACCATTCTCCAATATTCTAAAAACAGTTTTAGTACCATTGACAAAGAATGTCCATAATCATGAAAATTAAACCTCAATCATTATGTACTATTCATTATATAATCTATGTACATTGTATTTTACATATGGCATTTCAAATCTTGTATAAAATGGTTTGCATTAAGTAAGTAGTGTACAAAAAGATTGTAACAGAAAATAATGTAACAGGTTAAGTAAGTCATTAATTCCTTGTGTCATTTTGAAGAAAAACTTTTAAGAAATTGTTATTTAGAATTTAATTTTCTGATTCTTGTAGCCTCCTGAAGACAGACATAGAAAATATCTGAAAGCTTGAAAAAATACATTATGTTTTATCATATCATCCATGATCTCCGATACAACAAATCATTCAATAAATTTATGGTATATTAAATTTTTATTTGCCATATTATTGCCCTGAGTATAATTTTGATGTGTTGCAGAATTCAGAATAGTAAACTGCCTGTCCTTCAAATGTGTACATTTATCTGAATGAACTATCAATGTTATTTGACGTTAAACGTGGACAATGAATTTCATAGACTGTAGATAATCTTAGATTTAAATGGCCAATAACGTTTTCAACCAGGCCGATATGCCTAGTTTGAAGACCAAAGTTTCAAACTATATTTAACATAATCCGCTGACTGCAGAATATGGGGATTTTTCTTATTTGTACGGACATTATAGTTACTGTTGTTTTAGAAAGATTTGTAATTATTTATACAGTCCTCTAGATATGGGTATATGAGTGACCAAATTTGTCAATTAAAATTTAAAATAGACACATTACAATGATTTTGTATCGATTTAAAATCCACATTGTATGAAAAATAAGTTATTATAAAGCAGTTGAAGACATCGAATTCACTGAATTGCGTAATCTTGACGGCAATAACAAATTTGTCGTAGCTAATTAAGCAAATTTTACATGCCAGACATAATGTTTTCGGCTGTGTGTTCGAAGGTAACAATAAAAGAGATCTCACAAAAACTAATTATTTTATTGTTGAAATTGTCAAACCGATCACTTTCTAATAGTGCAGATACCATGGCTTTCTCTTCTGTCAAGAGAGAAAACGGTTGCTAATTACTTAAGATGAAAGTGATGGCAGTTTGTAAAACAACAAACTGTAGAAAAAGATAACATTTTAAATCAGCAAATCGCAATTTCTGAGAAAATTCCTTACTGCAAATTTTGGAATGTTTCATGTGACCGGTAACCTAATATTAAAATCAAGCATACTTATAATTTCAAACGTTTCAAACAAGGAATTTTGGGGGACATAAGCGTGACATTACACCTGCAAACTGTGAGAATTTGAAATAAATCTGGACTTCATGATAAAATCATCATTAATTTTTTATGACACTAATTATTACCTTATTTTATAATAATTTATTCTAATTTTTGCAATTTCCGAGTTTTAAAAATATTTTTTTTCAAAAATCATCAAAATTGCTTTGATTTCTGTTTTCATGAAACATGTCATCATGCTGTTTTATAAATCCTAAAAACATGTAGTCGCAAATTTTATAGACAACGCTAAATTCTAATCAATACTTAAGGTAATCCCAATCAGCGACGTCATCAAAGGTTTGTCTCGTCTCTTAGCACCTTTAACCACTTGGAGCTAACTTGACGTAGTTGCGGTCAATGATAGCCAGTTTTTAATCGTCTAAACAAACAGATGAATAGTCTATCTAAATTGTTGAATTCTAAGTAAATCATTTCTAAATTGTACAAATGCCAGGACGACCATTAGAATAGAATTAATTTTGCATTTTGTGACCCAGTCAAGCGAAAAAGTGAGCATTTATCTAAATAAATGTGTTTAAATCAATTAAACAAAAAGGCAAACTGAAACAAGAAATTGTAGTTCTTTTTCCAACGCCGATCAAAAAAAAGGACTAACTAAATCCATCCCCATCATTCGGCAATATGCGTTGATTTCCACAACAATGAGACCACAATTACAAATAAGTATTTTTCCTTTCATCTGGACTAATTCCAAATTTAATAAATGTTGGTTCATATGAGATTTCATAGAAAAAACGTAAAAGTGCATTTGAAAATTTTCTCAAAATGCGCAAATGCGGTTGCAATTTGTTTGTTTTTGTATGGAAAATATTGTACAGATCCTTGTGCAAGTTGTAGGTCTTTTGTTAGTCTACCAAGGGTAAACCAATTTCTATAAAAAATAACGCATTGAAAGTGTAAAAACTTATTTTTTGCTATGAATAAATAGCCAAAAGCTAATTTTTTTCAAATTTAAACTTAAAAGTTACCCCTTACGATTTTCCGGAAGGGTTTTTTGGCAAGGCTTCCCATATCGGATGAATGAATAGAGGATATCAAACATTTGTAGAAAAAAACGAAGTAAACTTACTTTAACATGTAAAAATAGATTCTTAGCATAGAAGTTTACAGCAGAAATTCTGTAATAACATAAACAGCTAATTTTACGCTAATGTTTTGGAGACATTTCTGTGTTTTTTCAACAATTTGATAACGATGATGAAATTGAGTATTTAACACCCAAGGACGCATGATGATGAAATAAAAAGTTTCGCAAAAAGAATATGAAGAAAAGGGATAAGATTGTTTGATATTATTATTTGAAGTAATTAAAAAGGAGCAAAAATAATACAATTAACTTGAACTGCAGCGATCATTGAATTTCTTAACAGTTTTCCTTGGTCGTAAAACATCAACAAAAATGGTGAATGCGTTTGCGCCTTTGGTTGGTATCCAACATTTCCAATACTTTCTGTGAAAAGTGCTCAAATATACCAATTTTGCAATTTATTCTAATATATCCTTCATTTATTATTGAATGCACAATTCACCACAATTGAAGCATCTAACTCGATTTTAAACACTGATTTTCCACTCAATGCGGAATATTGGCGTCAAACAACAACAGCAGCGTAAATACTACATTTAAGTTTTAATTCTCACTTAATGGTATGAAAACATGAAGTAAAACTAAAATTAATATTTTAATTGATGAAATATTTAATAAAATAATACTCCTTCTTAAACGAATTCAAAAAGGCATTTATAATCTAACTTCTTATCAAAATTAAAACTGAAACTTCCTTACAACTTTGTTAGCTTGTAACGTTTTGTAAATTATCGTAACTATTTATCACACAATTTAAACAAAGAAATATAAGGTGTATGCATATTTCACCACAGAATCTATATAAACAAGCGATCTGTTACAGCTTGTATACTCACATGCATACGATCAACTCTGGCTGTCAATGCGTAATGAAAAAATGCATTGTCGGTTTTCATATGTGGCTGTAGCTTTATAGTACAAATACATTGTAATTAAATTTAAATTTACACGAATACGGTTACAGTAATAAAGTGTTATGTTTAAGATATATGTAAACAAGCAGCATCTTTCGAATAAAATACAAGCTAATTCTGGGGCAGTTGCCGTTTACACAGGAACATGATTTACAAAACATGAAATGCCGTGAACAAAGGAGACTAATATAATAAACTGAATGCAGCACATAATATTATAAAAAATAACTACGCTACGTTCGTTTAGTTGTACAGTACAATTTAGAAACGTCTTCTTTTACATTTTTATGGGACTGTAATTTTTTAATTGTATGACCAATGCAATTTATATTATTAGAGAACGTTACTTGGGCTTCAAAACAATGTATAACTTAAAATTGTCAAAACGCTTGGTGCAGCGCCACAAACATCTGAAATTTCTATCGTCGTTTATGGCCACTGGTTTATGTATGTAACACACATTTGTTATAAATTTTTATTCCAGTAAAATGATACAGTAAACGTCCATTTAAAAAATACTTATTTGTTTACATTTTTAAGGAAAAATAGCAGCGAAAACTAAAAATTAACTTTTTTCATTTAAACGCCATTTACATATTTCCTAACAGGATTTTGGTTTCATTAATCAGATGAGTTTCATTCTTGTTGAAATAATAAATGAAAGTAATAGTAATGCGGTCAAATTGAATAAATATTTACCACAATGGTACGCTAAAATTATCGTAATACATAGCCATCATCAATAATGAATACTAACAACAATTATTATCAAACTGGCATTAAACTACAAGCAATATTAAAAAAGTATGCACACCAATTAACTGATATTATGCTACTATATCGCAATCAAGATTAAATAATGTTTTTTCCTTCCTTCCTTCACGAATAGATTAAAATACGCAATATATATTGCATAAATTATTTATGTCAGAATAGGATAAAAGCAGATTCTTTCTTGTATTTTGGACACTACTCAACCTTTTTTATTTTATAGGAACCTTTT
>JAQFYG010001745.1:0-17445 GCA_034694325.1 Entomobrya corticalis | reverse complement strand
AGACACACGTCGCATAGTATTATTGACATTCGCATTATGAATTTTGGTAAATAAGTTATGAGAATTGATTGGATCCCTGGCAACATTACACACGCTCTCTTGTCTCTCGTCTCCTGGGTTCCCCACAAGAAAAAAAGAATGAAAGAAAACCAAACCGGTTGGAATATTTTTTTGTTGGGTAAGGCGTATTCTTGAATATAAGACGATATCGTAATAATAGCATAATCATTGGTATAAACAGTTAAGAATTTTTTATTGGTGTTGTAAGATGACAATAATAACAAGTATTTTTCTACTTGAACCTCCTCCTTCTTCTCATTCATTCTTTGTATTATTCAATGTCATTTTCCCCGTTTTTTTTGAACAACTTCACCTTGGTGTCTCCAACCATTTATAATCATTGTCATCATAGCGATTGTTGAATAATAGATAACAATAAAGAATGACACGTAAGTGGTTACTCAGAAAAATGCATTTTTGAAGACGGTCGACGGTTGAATAAACAAAATCGAGGTTACACGCACAATACATTGATATCGTGGTGGAACAAGAGTAAAATAGGTAGATCAATAACAAAAATACAAGCTATAAACTTGATATAAATATGTAGATATTATAATTGAATAATGTTTTAAGAGTAAATTTTTATTATTTTACTCAATTTACCATGTTGTTATTGCTCATCATAATGTTTAATGTTTACATATGAAACTGATACTACGTTTGACGAGTCAGATTTCTCTGATGTAATTTTGTTGATAAGGTACCTAAACAATTTTTGATAAAAAAAACTTTTGAAAGAACTGCTGTCGGTGCCGACATAGCTGAAATGAGATGAAAGGAAAGAATGCGAAAATATGGCTATGGAGGTTTATTAAATACCTAAATATTAACCCATTTGTTTATCATAATATCCGTGAGCAAAGTGAACAGACTAATAAAAAATAATAATATCAACCGAAAAAAAATGCTCTGTTTACTATGTGTGGTGGCAAAATGGCAAGGCAAAAAAAAAGATAAAAAGTAAAGTTGGAAGTTTGGAAGTGAAGGAATGTCTCGTCTCTACGTTTAAAACGGCACATGGCTACATCATGATAACATAATAGTTTAGCATTTAACATGCCATTTTATATTTTTTTTTTGCATGCAATGTAAAGTGCGCAATATAAACGTTGTTGTTTGTTTAAGTAAATAACTTTGAAATTGAAAACTCGTTTTATATTTTTTGGATGTGACACATACACTTGCACTGGTCATGTTCCAAAATAAAATGGGTAAGGTAAGTATTTTTTTTTTCTATTTAAATTTCAAAGAGAGAGGAACATTTTGATGAAAAAAAAATGAAATAAGAGCTGAAAAAAGCACTCATTCAGCTTTTTGTTGTGTCGGCTTCGGCTCCGGAGCCTTCTCTTTTTTATTTATTTTTTACTTTGTGATGATAATGATGACGTGACGATGAAACGATGAGATCTCTAAAGTAAATGTAAAAAGTTTGTCGATGTAAAAAATGTAAATGCCAATGTGCTCGTGTAAAATGTTAAATCATTTTATTTTATTTTATCGGTAGCACCATCATCATCCTGATTCTTACACATGCCATTCCAAAATTAATGGTACATTTACTTTTTGTGTACTTGTTACAGCTTAAAATTACTCATATAAATTCTTGAGGAATAATAAGTGATGTGTCTCGTACTATTTTGTATAGAGAGCATTTTGCCAATAATAATGAGATTCTATAATAATGTGATAGTAGCAATGATAATAATTTTTTCTTTGACTTGAGTTTCGACTGAGACACAAAACTTGGAAAGATAATAATAATGATATTTACATAAAAATAGTTTAAATGTACATAAATTTAAAGTCTAGGTAAACATTGGCATTGGAAATTGGAATAAAACGGCGTCATTACCAGCTTATTTATTATTGAAAAGAATGAAATACGTGCCTACAGATTGTCGCGGGTTCAAAATACTTTTTATTTCGAATAATTTTGCGGCGTGTAAATATGTGTGTGGGTCGATGTAAATTGAATTTGAAAGTTCACACTTTCGCACACAACTCGATGAAGAGTTATGTATTCATCCTTGCAAATAATCTAGAAATTCGGTAAAAAAATTTCGCCGTCATTTTAAATTTTGAACTGAAAGAATTTGATAAGCTTGTCAGATTGTCTGTATTCCTATTTCCCTGCGTCTGTCTGGTACAATTATTTCTGGTATTTTCCACAAAAACTAAAAAGCTTTTAGACTTTGAGGAACTACACTATGTAGTCTAATGCATTGTAATAAAGAATATGAAGTAAAAGTGTGAAGGGAATTGGGGTCGTTAGATGAGTAGATGAGTGCGTGTAAATGGGTTTGATGATAATATGCTGCCGGCGTCGTTGTCGTCGTCGATGATAATGTTGTAATCCTGTAACTCTAACACTTTCTGTCTGTTTGTCTGTCTTTTTCGAGGGAAAGAATTGATACAAATAAAGCATGTGTCTCTGTTGTCTATAGGCATATATATTTCACTATTATTATGTTCTGGTGTTAATGAAATGTGACACGCGCTACTCCTCTTTCCATTTCTATTTGCTATTTTCTGTGATGATCATGACGATGACGATCATATTATGTGCCAATTTGAATGAAAATTATATCCAGAGAAAAATAGAAGTGTGTGATAGTGTTGCGATTTTCTATTATTTATTTATTGCCACAAGCTTGCATACAAGTTTTGAGAATGTGGAAAAGAGGAAATCAAAGGAAATTTTGTAGAGGTAACATTTTGTGTTCAAAATGTTGAAAACAGATAGAAATACTTTGGTTTGTTGTGCTTTTTCTCTGTATTACATGGAAATTCTCTCTAGAGAAATGGTAGACATGACAAAACGGTAAAAGGAGACAGACTGGGAGTGAATGTGTGTGTACATAAAAGAGAAATAAATTTGTTTACTTGATAGGTAAAAAGAAACAGATTTTTTATATAATTTTCTCGAGGTTTTTCGTTGAAGTGGGACGACGATTCGAGTATTCACTTCACACTGGTTGTGTGAAAGGCACATATGTTTAGTGAAGCATTTTCTCTATTTGTCATTCCAAGAAAAAATGCCACTTTATTAGCACATGATACAATTTAGTATATTTTTTTATATATATTTGAATAAAAATATGTTAAAGTGGAATTTGAACTGCTAATAATAATGGAAGGATTGAGAACAAATAAAATAGGATGGTTTAGAGGCGTTTAGAATTTTCAAAAATTTATTTTATATATTTGACAAATTTATAAGGAACATATGCATCTCTTATTTTTGCGGGTTATGTAATAGAGTGACAATTATTACTTGACAGACAGACACAACTTTGCTCCTATTGTGAATGCGTGATCATCTCATCATGATGACAACAGTGGGCTGGTAGTGGTTATCTTGGTGATGATGATTATAAGCGTTTTCCACAGAACAATTGAACCACTTCAACTTTTACTCGCTCTTCTACTCTCTCCTCTCTCTTGTTTCTTTCTCGGTGGAGTTGAGAGCGAAATTCGAGTTATTTTTTTTCGAGAGAGAGAGAGTTGAGTTGAGAGCGAGAGGATGACGATAACACGGAAAAAAGTTTTTTTTGAGCGTCGTAATAATGCTACGAAATCCACCTCTGAAATGAACTAGTGCATGTATGTGTATAGTATTCTATGTGATTGTAGTAGTGTGGCTAATGCAAAAACTTTGTAAAATCCTTTTAAAAAAAGAAGAAACTCTGTTTTAGCGAGAGTCACATAATAAAAAAAAAACGTTGCGAGATGGAGATGTGGAAACTAGGAATTTATTTTGCAAGTTTTCTCGAGAGAGAGAGAGAGTGGAGTTTTGTAAAGAGGAAAATTTAAAGAGAAGGAGAAAATGAAGAGGTGTATAGGTAGTCAGAAGAGAATAGAAGCCAACCTCGACGTAATCAAATCAAAAGAGACACAAAGGACAATGATGATATTTAAAATGTACCTTATTCATATTATTATTCGGCTGTATATACATTTATTATAAGGAATTTTCACAATGGACATGATGTTTTTAACTTGAACGAAGTCAATAGTGCAAAATTTTATAGCGTTTTTATATTTAAAGATAGAGAGGATGAGAATGAGAGATGGAGAAGCAAAGATTTTTTTTAGATGAACAAAACACAAGTTGAGAATGGGTTTTTCATTTGATTTCACAAATGGTAAGTTATTATTGCTGTTAGTATTGTGGTGGCAGTGGTATTGGTATAGTGTTGATGGTGTTTTTTGGATAGTTGATGAAACATGCAATAAGAATAATATCGTCTTCTTCGTATTAAATACGTGCTTTGTTTTTGTTTAATTTGTTACGGAGAGTAACATCACATCTATGTATGTCATGTTTTAGTTGATATATTGGTATAATTTAAAAATCAAATGTTTAACAATATATTCAACTTGTAATGTGGACTATTGTTTTAAACAATTTTATTGAGAATACGCGCAAATGTTTTTATACAAAAATTAGGGAAACTATAACGACATTATTTTGTTTCTTTGTTTTGTATATAATACAACAGATTTATGACGCTCTCTGTCTCTTGTAATGATTAACCTCTCATTTGATCTTAATTCTTCCCAAAATTTTTAATAGTTTTAATGGCTTTTATTGGCTGAGTTACAAAAATATGTATATTTATTATTTTGGAATGTATAAATAAATACGGGGGAAAATACAGGTCATGGTGGGACAACAAAGTTTTTATTGCTTGATTCATTCTTTTAAATCTCTTGGCAAAAATTTTTTAACGGCTTTGGTGCGCACCTAGAGATGCGTTTAGAGATATACACATTAATGCATACATAGATCCCACGATCTCTTTCTAAGAAAAGATTGTCTGTTAGATTAACATGTAAATTACGCTGCGCTGATTAAGTTATAAAATAAGAAAACTGTCTTTTCAGCTTTCAAATTTCGTAAATATTTCTACAAGAAGCACGTGACACTAACATGTTTGCATATCTGTTGTTTGGACTTTTTCATGAAAAAAATATATGGATATTTTTTGTAGAATTGATAGTTAAAGTGATTGCAGCAAACTTTACATTTACATCAGTAGTATCCAAAGAATTAGCAGATGAAAAAGGGATCTCTAATGCAAACAGATTAGATGGATAGATATATACAAGATATATGTACATTAATAGTTGATTATACATTAAAAAACTCGTGTGCTAAAAAGGCAAGTGAAGAAAATGAGAGGACAGAGGACATGATGTGACAGAGTGATAAAACGACGGCACAGCTGCTCTTCTTGTTCCTCTTCTCTGTCGACTCGATCTAATCCCCTTCCTTTTTTCACCGTCATCATCACCATTAACATCATTCTCATCTGGCTGGATTTCGACGCCGCATCATCTCAAAATATTTTCAACAGAAATTGCTCTACTAGCTGATAGATCACTAAATTTAAAAAATGATTTTAGCAAAATAATATGCAAAAAAATATTTTAATAATTTTCATGAACAGAATTCGTGCGTAGGTAATTATAGTCTGATTACCAGTTTCTATGTACATGACTTTCCTTTCAAATTTTTGCTATTCAGATTATTTTTGATCTTTTGAGTTGTCATATTTTGATATTTTATTGATATTTTTTCTTTGATCGGTTTCGTCTCCGTCTGTCTGTTTGTCTGATTGAAGGTAAAAATAGCTAATATGACAGCTGAGCTGTTTGGTTGGAACGTGCTACAAAGAATTTATACCTATTTCCATGATTCTTTACTCGAAACGTAAGTAATTTTTAGCTTATATTTTCCTTGTTCCACGAAAATATGCAGCCAAACCAGTCTAAAATTTTATACTTTAAATATAAATTTATACAAATATATCCATCCACCTTCTTTTATTAAGCTTCATGTATAATATTTGAAACAAAGATAATCAAGAAAAAGGCGCTTCATCCCGGTAACATCACTTTCATCATGAACTAGAATGAATCCAAAATCCAAGCCAAATACCATATAATATACAGCACATGCTCATCATTATCGTCATCATCATGAAATGAAATGCCGTCCAAAATTAGTAAACTATTTTAGACACGGAACAGGATAGAATACACGCTTTAATTAATGTAATATGTTTTTGTTGCATGACATGGCATGATGATGAGAATCAAAAAAATAAAGAAACTCTAAACTCTGGGCATCGCCGTATGACTACTACATATATACTAGAAACTAGAATTTGACTAGAAACGTGCCTGTCAAAAACTTTTAAGATCGATTCAATGAGCTTGCCTGCCTGCCTGTCTGCCTTCTCTGCACACTCTCCAAAATAAACTAATAAAAAACACATATTAAAAATACCTAATGAAAATGCAATAAACAATATAAAATACTATAAAATATTCCACTGAACTAAAGCCATATAGAAATTCAGGTTTAATTTTTACTTATTTTTTTGTTCATGACCACTTTTTTCATGCTCCAGCAAAACTAAAATCACATCATATTTTTTACCTAAATATTTCGGAAAAAAATACTACAAAATATTATTTATTTCTAAAAAATGCATTTCAATTACTACCAGCATCACTCAAATTTCATATTTACTCTGTTCCATTTTTACAATCACAATGATGAGAATAGCTGAACAAGCAATTAACTATAAGTTTAAACCTTATAAATACCTAAATATTTATTATTTCTCCATGCTCCATCCACCACCACCACCACCGCCACTGGTGCACTACATTTTGTGCCTACCCCACACACAACACTTAGGACTCTCAAGATCATCTTCATCTCTACATCTTCTTGAAAATTTTGCTAACGAGTTTTGGATTATAAATAATTGCAATTGTACGCTCCACAGAGCATCATCTCCTTCATCGTCCTCCTGTAATATAGGCTGTAGCAGCAGCTTTGCTTCATCTTCTCCATTTTCACGATGATGATGAGAATGATTGTACAGATCATGCCATGAACATGAGAATAACTCGAACATAGACATAGACCACGGGACCAACAGTTGAGTGTCTGCTCCCTGCCTTCTTTATAAAGTTTCTAGTGGAGTTTTAGTTTTTCGCAAAAACTCCTTTTTTCTGCATACGTGTAATAATCATAAAGGAATTTTACTACGAAAAAGATCTTCAGTAAAAAGGATATAAATCCACATATTATTATTATTATGATTTATTGTGTGCACGCATGGATGGCAAATCTGTCTTACAGCTTGCCTTAATTATACTTTTGTATACTGTTAGTAAGCTAATTTAACCCTTCCCTATTTCTTGGAAGATTAATTTGCTTGCTCACTTATATTTCTTACAAAAATTTGCATTATTTTAGCTCTTGAATTTGAATTCTATTTAAATTTGTAGCAGATATGTTTGCAAATTTTGGATAAAATATTTGTAATCTTCGATTACCCCTCAGCTCTTTACCTCCCCCTCGCGTTCTACATAATTAAAATTTTTACTATTTTGCTTACCTTGATCTACGGGAAAATGTTTAATAATCTGATAATAAGGAAAACCACATCCATCCCCATTTCCCAAGAAATACTATTGCATACGTTATGATGATTGATGATGGCACATATAAAAAAAACATCATAAAATATTTATACTGGCTTTTTCATACTTCAAGGAAATGCACAAAAGTTAAACCGCTCAATATAAAACTTGCAGTTTCCCATTTTATCCATATCCACATAATAGCAAACATTACCATAATCATAATATTTTCTACCTATTTTATTAGCATCCATATAAATTTTTCATATTCTTTTTATTAAAGTCGGAGAAAAGAAATTTGAAAAAAAAAACTCAAAGAGCGAAAGAAAATACTCATCGCTCATAGCTTCTCTCGGTTTATATTTTTTCTCTGATGAAATTTGATACTGCTTCGCATATTCGCATCTCTATTTTTTATGAATGTTTAGAGTAGTTGGGACTTGGGAGTTGGAACTCGCTTTTTTAACAGTCGGCATCAGTAAGTATTCTTAGTATATATATTTTTTAGATGAGGAGATGAAAATGGAAGAAGAAATCGTAAAAAACCAGCCTGAAATGAATGACATTTTCCTTCCCGAGGTTATTTTTCAGTTGGTAGTCAAATATACGGGGAAAATGCGAGATTATTATTATTATTTTGATATGGCGACGAGGAGGCGTGGGTGGGTTTGTTGTGGGAAAACGGATCATGATGATGAGGTGATATCGCTGACGGTAATAATATTTTGAAAGATGATCGAAGAACAAAACACAGCTGGCTCTGAAGATATCATTCGTAATACCGACCGCTCCGGTTTCGGTATTTTTATATGTTTTGAAGTGTGCATCTGACAAATTTTGCGGGGATATTATTATTACTTTTTTCATTTGATATTTGAAGAGCGTCTATATGAAACATCTCTAAAACTGAATGTTATATAATACCGCGCAGTTTTATATAGCTACTAGCCTTTTTGATCGAGATGGTAATGAGAAGTAGGAATTATGAAATCTGTCAAAAGAAATATGAAAGGAACTATCTCTTCTGTTTCTAAACATTTGAAATTCTGGTTGCACTGCCAAAATACAATTTTAAAATCGGCAAAATCTATTTTTTAAGTTTTAAATACTGAAAAGTTGTAGAAAGACGTCACGTGAAAAATAATGATTTGATTGGTCACAAGTCTGTTTCTGTTAGTTACGCAGTGAAGGTATATTTGTCATCATTTTCTTTATTACTTTGTTCCCATCTCTTAATTTTCAAGGCTACATACATCCTGTAAAATTGCATTAATTTTCAAGTTTACTTTCTCCAGCTTCCGTTTAAGACTCTAATAAAGCATGTGCCATTCTCATTTTATTTTCTAACCAGCTGGGCTAGCTAAGCATATTTAGCAGTTTATATGAAAATCATACAATCTGTTATTCTTCTCATTTTCCTTTAGAGTCTCCATCAAACGTCCTCATCATCATCATGATCATGTCAGGAAATGAAGGCACCCCGCAGACTACATTAGTCTAATAAAAGTGCATACAACTTAGATATCCTGCTGCTCTCTTCCCAAAAGATTTACTCGGAGCTTTTTGTGGCCTTTTTCCTCCACTTCCACTCGAGACTCGAGCCTATTTCCTTGTAATATCCCCTATTGTGTTTGTATGTGTGTTTGACGACCGAGGAAGGAGCGAGTCGAGTTGTGAGCGCTGCCTGTCATTTTGTCAAAAATATTCTTTTCAACGGCTTGTTACAAATTGCTCTCTTGTTTTGTTCGTTGACAGGCATAGCTTTTTTGAAGTTGAAGTTCTTGAGGAATAAATAGAAGAATATTTAACAAGTATATCAGAAGATCAAGTGCCTTTTCTCTGTCAATTTTAGTTTTCTCCATGAATAAAAAAATTAGTACCATGAATTGATTTTTAAGATGGTTTGTCCTGACATTTGCTGATATGAAGGATTTTGGCTTTTTTATCTTTTGAAAAATCTTGATGACATTTTTTGTAATATTTCGTTTCTTTTATGATTGCTATCAACTAATAAGACTTCGGAATAGTCCTTGGAAAGATTTTTTTCAAAGGATGTCTCAAGGACGAGGACATACGTAAAAAATGACAAAAGGATTAATTAGCAATTTCACTTTTTCCGGGTTTAGTTTCCACATAATGCACATTGTGTTAGAATAAAAAGTCGATTGAGCAAATTTTGAAAACGTATTTCAGAATATTTCAATAAGATTCGATTGATAAAAGAAATATTTTGGCATTGTAGCTGTCAATCAATCTGTTGTCATTTCATCATCTCACTAAAAGCCAATTCTGTTAAAAGCAAAGACCTGTAATTGTACAGCGCCGTCTAAATAATAAATTGTTTTTCTATTTAATTGTTCATCAATAAAATTGTACTGCATTGGAAATCGGAACAATTTATCAGTTTTTACAATCTGGCCCCGATTTTAAGCTTCGATTTATTTATTTATAAAACCGTTGTTGTAAAAATGTAATTAAATTACTAGAAAAAAAAGCAATCTTCTAAATAAATTGATGAACAAAATACAAGAGTTACTTCACATTAAAAAGAAAGTATCCAAAAAAAATTGGTGCAACGTTGGAGGAATGACCGTTTTTCATTCAACTTCCTAGAGAGATTGCGAAAAAAAAGATTCGCCATCCACCACCGACAATCGTACTTCGCAACACACAAGTCAGAGCTCTTTGTCATGAATACAAAGTAGCCAAAATTATTGTTAGTTCATAGTTTACTATATAAAAGGAACAGGGAAACCTATAGCAAAAAAATAAATAAAAGAAAGAAAGCAGACAATAAGGAATTGCAGAGAGAAAATGCATAAAAATAAATGGAGAAGAAAGGAAATCGGTCAGAGGGGTATTCCGAATGCGATTTGGTCAGATGGAATGAATGTCTGCTAAAAAAATTGTGATGGTGCTTGTATTGGAATTGGAGGTGGTGGCAGTGAATGGAATATCAATTGCTGATTATATTGGTATTTTTTCGCTATTTCGGTATATTATTTCCCAAAGAAAAAGAAAGCCATGCCTTAAGACGAGGAATATTGGACAGGCGTAATGGAAGATTAAAGGTTTTATTTTGCTTACACAACAACAACAATAATAAAATAACTTTGCTTTCTCCATTTCTGAACCTGAACCAATATATATAAGAAGTAGGTATAGAAAAAGAAGAAAATTCCTTTGGAAGGAAAAAAAGTGTTTTTCTCATGAATAAAAGATAAAACGAAAAAAGGGAAATAATAATAGTATGAATGGTAAAGGTAATGCATAGAAATAGAGAAGAAAAATGGAATATAAAAAGGATCCATTTCCTTTTTTCGTGCATGCAGCAACGGCATTTTTTGCAGGTGAAAACGTATATATTTTTGTTATGGATTTGTAATAATAATGGAAGGGCTGGGCTCTGGTCTGGGTTTTTGGTCACTCCATTTTTGAAAAAAAACAAGTTTTTTATTTTTTACTTTGTTTTTTCAAGAGAAAAATCCAATGTTTGTTGTTATTTGTGGTCGTGGTGGTATATGGTATAGCATGTTATGGTCATTGGTCACTGGTCATGTAATGTGATGTGATGGTCTTGTCGTGCGGCTTTTTTGGAGCGGCCGGTGATGGTGTCGTGTTCTCCGGAGCCGCAGCTAAAACTCCGGAGCTGGAGCTGAAACTGGAGAATATCTGGTAGAATTACTCTGGGAAAGACAAACAAAAAACAATGGAATTGTGGATAAGTGGAAGGTTGAGAGTGTATCTTTTCATCCAGTTTTCTTTCTCTTTTTTTTTGGATGGAGATTTTTAGAGGATTTTCTAGTACAAAAATAGAAAAGACAGAAGAATGAAGTGGACAGAGGAATGTTGAGGAGAAGATGCATGAAAAGGTAAAATGTCTTTTGAATTTGAAGGGATGGCATGACAGACATGAGCATGAACAAAAAAAGTTAAGTAAACATGTAAAAAGAAAATCTGGAGAAAGAATAAAAGATTAAAAGACAAAAATAGCTTGGTGTGGTGGCTGATGTTGATACAATCCCTCATCTTTAAGCCGAATAACATCGGAGCAAAGTACAATAGAATGATTTTTATCGATATTTTATTTTTGTTGGTGTTGGTATTGATTGTCATCTTGCATTGCAGATTAGCTGTTAGTAAGTAATGGATATTCTATTGTATATATGTATATTTGCGAAATGTTTGTATGAGTCAAAGGTCATCATCCCATTATGTTTAGTTAATAAATACGTGACATTTTGATGAATTGCGTGATAGATCAAAAGGATTGTATTATTGTGATCGTTTCCAAACCAAAGTTTATTTCGACAGCAATAGATTTTGATTTTGATTTGAGGGGGAATGGAAAAGGGCAAAAAGAAATAAGTTGAGACGAAGCTTGTCGCAAAAATATTATTTCCCTGTCACGTCAAAAAAAATATGTTGTGCCGGTCGCTGTTTATTTCGCAATGATATTTTCGTTTGGTTGACAAGTTATTCTAGAATTATACTTTGGCCACGCAAACTACCTTGTACAATACTTAAATGGTCATTTCATTTTGAATTATTACTAGACAAGTATTCATGAAAATGTGTTTCTTCTTTTGCAGTATTCGCATAAATAAATTAGCCAAGTTTTTGGACCGGTCAATGTTCTTATGCCAAAATAATATAATTTGTTCCGCATCAATTGTAGGTTTGATTTGTTAGGTTCACAATCTGGCGTAGAAGCATGCCATCAGAAATAATTTGATTTGAAATGTATCGACTACAACCTTTGACATTGACATTACATGTTTGTCTGTCTGTCGTTTACGAAGACTTGGAATAATACGGTATTTTCAGATACGGATAACAGCCAGTTATTTGTTAGCACCGGTTTTTTTTCAGTTTATTTTCCTGCATTTTAGTTTCGGTCAACAGACAAAATGGATGCACATATAAACGTAATATAATATGAGAAACTTATGCTATTGTTTATGTAGTTTTCATGCATGCACCATGCATTATTCCGTTACAACCTTCGAAACTTCAATCACGAAACAAACTTACAATATAAACGACATGGGAATCTGGAAACGCAGCACAGTGAAAATTTTAATGAGGTTATACCTGCAAGGTTCTTGCATGCACGGGTGCCTTACCACCTATTCATATAACAAAACATATTTTACCAATACCCTCACCACCTTTGAAATACATAACAACGGGCAACAAAACCAACTAACCGAACTCTGAAACAAAACATCATAACAAAGTATCGTAACTCAAAAACAAAGTGAACCCGGCTTCCGTCTCTTTACACTAATTTTCATCGTCCTTCAGAAAATTCGTATAGGCAGCTCGTGAAAATGTCGACTATAATTACCGGGTAACATGATTCCAGTGAAAAACGAGGAAATGGAAAACACTTTTTGCTTTCCCGTAATTTAGTCGAGGAATAATAATATGTGGTGCGGCTGCATTCAATAATAAATTTTAGGTTAAAATCAGATAGTTTGTTTTTCATGGAAAATGTTTTCGGCTTTTAAATGTTTCAACATTTTGTTTGTTTATTTATTTAAATAGTTAAATATTAATTTACTTATGCCAGTCTTCTGGAAAATTCCATCGTCATTGCCGTATCAAATTCATCATCAATTTACAAAAGTTGTCAATGTCAATGTACCCGCTAGCTGTGCTATCAAATTTCATACAACTTTCAACTTTCAAGTCCTGAAACTAAAAGTTTTATCTTCCATACTTATATGTTACGAAACAACATGCTATGTTTGATTTTACATAATAATTTGATCTTTTTTATATTACAAAACTTTTTGCAAACTAAAGTAAGATTTTGTGCCTTTCTTCTTCAAAATGAAATTACCGCACGAGAGAGAGCAAAATGTATCCTTCCTTTTGTTCGAAAAACTTTCGGCATTTTCATCCCGCAAATTTTTAATGAAAATATTTTTTTATAAAGACATGCAGCCGCTGTTGGCGGTGTCGCTCGTATGCACTATAATGCAGCGAAAAAGAAGTTTCATTATTAAACATGAAGAGAAAAAAAATCTATGTCTGTGGATTATGCAGTTAATTAGAATGTCTTTGACATGACCTTGGACATAAAAAAAGAAAAGACAGCACTCCAACCAACATTTCTGCTCTGTGTCTTCAAACGACAAAGTAACATGCAGTCTTGGTCTCTTTCTCAGAGTATTTTAATGGAAGTTCATTAATATTAAAAGTCAAAGAGTGTATTTTAAACAATTTAAAAGATTTGCCTATGTATAACGGATAATCTTATATCAAATGCTATTATAAGAGAATAATGTATGTATTCTTGCTCGTGATGTTCATGTAATAAAGTAGATCATTAATCTCTGCTTAGGAAAAAGCAAAACAAAAAACTGAGAGGCGAGTAGATATTGGTAGCAGTGGTGAAGCAGTAAATCTTGAAATATTATCAAATGTAATAGTTATTTAATAGGTATGTTATTATTAAAAATATTTTTTATGGGTTTTGCACTCCTTCAAGAAAAGAAGTATTGTGTCTTTTGTTTGTTCCAATTCTATCAGTTGTTCTATGTCTTTCTGCATATTTTCGCGATTCTGTTGCAAAGTAAAAGTGAATCTCGGTCTCGGTCAAACCTCTTTTTTTTATAATCACCTCATCAAATTGGAATTAGATCACAAGCCAAATGGCACAATTAAAAAAACGCAAATTGCGCCTGTATCTGGATCAGAAGGAGACGAAAATAGAGAAGATAGGACACGACACAAGACACAAGCCCAAGAAAATAAATCTGTTTTGTTTTCAACTTAAGAAAAAAAGAGATTTGAGGTATGGCTTGGTTAAAAGCCATGTAGCAGAATTGAATAAAGAAAATAAAAGGTACGTGCTCACATATCGCGTTTTAAAATTAGATAAATACGTTTTTAAACCTGACATATAAAGTGGAGGAGAGGAGAAAATTGGCACAGTTTACAAAACTTTTGTTGTGACATTTTTTTTTGCTATAAAACAGTGCCGTGTATTTGAAATTTTAAAAATCTCTTTTTTGTTCGTTCACATAAGAATCTTGTGCCGTTACATTCTTAATACTGGTATGAATGAGAAAAGGGAATAGAAAATAATAATGAATGCTTGTGTTTCTTTGGATCACGATGATGTAGGAACTTCATTAAGATTTTACGAACAAATGGAGTGAGTGAGATACATGTATACGCCCTGCAGACTTGTACGTCTATACTTTTATTTAATTCAGTCCATGTTATATTATCTTCTCTGGTTATGTTGAGTAACATGGAATTATATTGTAAGAAGATCTAAGGAATAAATTCAAACTGCCGTAAATACAATAAGTAAATAAGTAAAAGTAATAGTAACAAAGCAAATACAATCTGCTTAAGAGAATTCATCAAAACATATACTGTGGCGTCATCATCTTCCATGTTTTTGTATGGCCAGGACGACAGAATATCATCATTATATTTTCCCCTTAATACCTTCCTGTTACGTTAACGTAAAGAAAACATGAAAAAGTAAAAAGAAGGATTGACAAATACAATGAAATAGTAAAATAAGAAGACAGCTTATTTCCTGTCATGTTTTCCTCTGTTTTGTATTTCTGTTTAGTCTTGTCTTTCTTTTTTGTTAATGTTGATGTCTTGATAAAATTTCCATTCAACAATGGGCAATCTGACTCAGATTGAACTCTGAACTATATATTATCATTCTTATTTTTCACTAGGGTTTTTCGTAGGCATGCAGCATGTCATTACTGTGCAAAAATAAAAAGGAAAACAAAAACACATTGTAAAATAAGATGGAAATGAGTTTTCATTGTTATGATTACGGTTTGTCGCCGACTCCGTCGTATTGCCCATTGTTGTTGTTCTAATTCCATTTGAAAGAAGACAAAAAAATAAAAAAATAAAGGGAGTGTTGTTCATACAAAAACAACTTTCTCATTTTATTTTCCCCTTTCATTCTTCTCCTGTTTATTTAGAGTAGCTTCTTGAGAGCATGTGCTGGAGTGTGAGAGAGTAAATTAAATTTTTTAAAGGAAAGTTTTTGTTTCTCGCTTTCTCAATGTACTTGTTTATCTATGCAAAGGAGAAAACACGGAGAAAGAGGAGGCTCTTCTGTTAAATTTAAAGGAGAAAGTTCTCTCGGATCTCGGAGATCTAATATTTTTCCCCTTCCTTGTCTCCTTCTTCTTCTTTTCTTTTTTGTTAATCAGATTAAGTTTGCTCACTTGCAAAGTAGTGTCATTATTAATTCATTAACTTTCCTCTTTTCACATTCACCAACCAACCGTGCATAATATCAAGCTCTGAAGGAAGCTTTCTCTGCTTTCTCTAGTCGTTTTTTCCAGAGGAAAATGCTTGTCTTGTCTATCTTTTGGACTGACTCAAGAGAGAAATATGAAGAGGATGAGGAGGATAAGAAGAGTAAAAAGGGATCTTTGCTAGTTTTCGTGTAAGTTGGTTCTCTTCGTATTTCATCAGGAAAAGCATGTATTTTCCTGTAATGTTTTGTGTTGTGTTTTGTGTCAAGTCCCACTTTTCTTTTTAGGAGAAAGGAAGGATCTTCGAGCCGTTTTTGTATGCGAAATATTCATCTTATTTTTTATAACGTGAACTGAATAACAAAAATCTTTGCGTTTATTAGTATAGCGAACATGTTGAAAGGATTACACAAAAGTTATAATTAGCACTGAAAAGGGCAAAGGTAAATATGAATAAAAAATGATAAATGTACTAGTTATTTGCCATAATAAAAAAGCCGTTTTTTTTGGTATATGCTCGTATGAAAATTAATTTGGTTTTTGGGGATAATGCCCTTTAACAAACTATTTTAGTTTTTAATCAATTAATCGGTTCTCTGACATTTATTGACTTAAAGTTAAAACAAAGAAGAGGTTTGAACAAAATTCTCTTGTCAGTTTGCTTAACTTTCTCCGGATCAATGTTTATAGCACGCCCACCACTACTTACACTGAAAACTTAACCATCAACTAAATGAAAAGTTTTGTTTTCATTCAGGGAAAAGTTACTTTACACAAATTGCAAAGTCGCTGTGTGTACTAACACCATACCCATACCACCAAACCATAACAAAGAGGATTCCGTGAATAAATTTCCCCATTTAGAAATTCACAAAAACTCTTCAGTTTCAAGAAGACAAAGAATCTTTTGTGAGTTATAAATAAACTTATCTATTATCACATCAAGTAATAAGTTAAATTTATTTGTCTCCACATTTATTAACCACTTTGACTATTTTGAATAGTTTTCATGAATTGAATACTAATAATAGCGTAGAAAGTAGTAAACAAAGTGGTTCTATAAAAAATAATTTAGAAAATTATGTGGCCGCGTTTTGAACAGTCTTGAACTCTGCTAAAGATCAATACTGTAATTATGAGAATGATGATGAGTGTGGGTGGTTCCTGACGACGGTTATTATTTTGACGATGAATTATCATATGTCTGCTTACTTTTTCCCATATTAATGTTATTAGACCAGAAGGAATAAAACTTTTTTAAATTTGAACCTTGAAAACAAAAATAGTTTGAATTTTGGTTGTCTGGTATGCCTCCCTACCTAAAATTACATGAAAAGTTTAGTCCAGAATTTGTGGAAGAAGTTGTGCGTATATTTGACCGCGGTGGTTGGTCAGAATGCTCTGATGCAGAAAATGTATGAAGTTGTAACCTTCAAAGAAAATGAAATATGGATATCAAAAGAAACAGGTTTATATTTTGTATGCAGAATGCAGAGCTTTTATGCCTTTAAGTAAATAAAGTTATCTTTGAAAATAACAAGTTGAAGTGGTTCTCTTCTCTTCTGTTCTGACCCAAACTACTGAACCAGACGTCACACACTCGTATACATGCATACAAAGAGCAAAAGGTTTCATGATGCAGCAATAAATTCACTCGGTATATATTCATTATGAAAAATAG
>JAQFYG010001744.1:0-17450 GCA_034694325.1 Entomobrya corticalis | reverse complement strand
GCTACGGACACCGCTTAACCAACAACTATGGACACCAAAAACAATTATGGACACCGCACAATCAATTATGGACACCGCACAATCAATTATGGACACCGTAAATTCAACTATGGACACCGCTCGCTCAACTTTAAACTCCTCAGTCAACTTTGGACACCGCCCAATCAATCATGGACATAGCCAATCAATAATGCCATCTCAAACGTGACATTGCTGATAACTGGTATTTGCAATAATGAAATAGAAATACAGTTTACAATTTTGTATTCTGTCCTTCTTTAGAATAGTCTTTGGTTATCCGCAATCATGCAATTAAAAATTCATGCAACCGATCTACTCGGTAATGGCATCGCGTAATACTAAATTTATACAATAGCCGGAAGTGAAATTATTCAAATAAAAACATTTCAATTTTGATTGGTTTTTTAATCTTTTTATTTAACTTTTATTTTATTTTATTATTGGTGTTCAGCAAAAGGAAATATTATGAATAACTTTGTACATAATTACCGTAACTCTCTGAATCTCTGCAATTTTCTTGAAATCTCAGTTTATTATTTAATGCAACCCGATTTTTATTACGATTCTTTTTACATCTCGAAAGCTTATCGTCGCTGTTAATCTTTTTGTTAAATATTTGACAACTTCTTGTGTATTAGAAAAACAAGTATTCTGCAAATAAAAAAGTAGATATGAAAAGTGCAAAGTACAAAGTACTTCATCTATTTATGTAAAAATTTGGCAAAAAATTTTATAAATAAAAATTTATTGATAAATGTTGAAAAGCAAAATGCAGTAACGAAACGGAAAAGCACTTTCCCGTGCAAAATATAGAAAAACTGGATACACAAGTAATGATTAGGATTAGATGTAAAATCAAGAAAAAAGTGAGACCCAGCCACCGAGGTATAAATAGAAAGCATACTAACATGATAACATATTTGTTGTTTATCAATAAAACGATTTTCAATTAAGTATCTACTCAATAGCATCAGAAAAGCACCGGCTCTTTTCGAGAAGAGAAAGCAATTTTCTCACCTAGATCAAGTAATGCAGTAAGTAAGATCCACACTATTCGTTTTCCTTACCAGGAATAAAAAAATCTTTCTGGAAGGGAAAGTAGTGGGTGCGAGAAAGCACAGCGTAATACTGATTTTGATGAAGATTTTTACTATCCAATTATATTTATGTGTTCCATTCAAAACAAAACTTAATCATTTAATTATAAACTTTAAGATTGACCATTATTATCGGTGATCAAGTAATACGAAATAGTTTTACAACTTATTAATGAATTAATCTAACTTTCTGAATCGCCGCAGCTTTCGGTTTTGCAGAACTCAATGCATTTTGTTGAAAGATTATTATGATTTTATTTAATGTAAAACTTTATAATGAATGTTCCATATATATATTTGTTAATTAATTGACAATTTGCTCACAGTACAATAGAACTCCTGTAAATAAAATAGTATAAACTACAAATCGACTATGAAATTATGAAAATATATAAAAAGTAGTTCATCTGTTTGTATGAAAAAATCGTCGACAAATTGTTATAAATAAAATATAATAAGGACAAATATTTAAAGGAATATTTTCCTGTGTTCTTTTATTTATTTCCAGTATTTTCTGTTTTCCGTCTTTACGACATCACCATATCCACATCTACTCATCCCACAAATTAACATATACATCATCAATACTTTTGCTGTCATACAAATCTTCCATACATTTTCTGTAAAAAATATTTGTGAATGCTTCTAATATTTTATTGTTAGCACTTTTTACTTTTGTCGTGCAAAACTTCGAAAAATCTGATGCAGAACTAATGGTTTGATGTAGGATGTAAGTCAAAGTGCTACACAGTTACCGAGTTTAAAGCAGTAACCATTCCACTAAAATGTTTTTATGTGTAAAATTGTAAGGAGTGAGCAATAAGCGAAAATATTTATTGCTTTTCAATCCACCGATTTTCGATGAAACCTTACAAAATTATTTGCGATTTCCAGCCTTCATCCAACTGCTAAGCACCTTCACAACAGTTCTCTGATTACGCATATGAATGAAGAGATTTCTAGAGGAAAAATGGTGCGAGAAAGCATAAAAATAGAGATTTTTGATGAAGAAGGTCATTCAACGATAACGGGAATCCATTCTTCATTTATTTACAATTTTTGTAGGAATCAGTCATCATTGGGACCCAACTCAAACTGCATAGAACTACATATATAAAAAACAGCTTCAGCTCAAATTCTTAGCAGAAATGTCCATTGCTACTCTCGCGTAAGTTACAACAAAATGATTAAATATTATGCCATTTTTCATTGAAATATATTTTTGTGAAAAAGATTGCATTGGACACAGATATCCCTACCATTAAAAATCTAGTAAAAGTAAGATAATTTGTAACGGCACTGATGAAAATGGAGACCATTCACCAGAATCTGAAAAAGTCGGTGAAAGTAATCCTTTCTCCAGTGCTCCTCCTTCTCCCAGTTCCCATCACAAAGTTTACGACTTTGGTTGGCGAAAACAAATCAACGGATTAAATCAAGCGGAACTCGAGCAATTTCTGAAGGCCCTTCCAATTTTCCGGTGTAGGTTGCCCCAGTGAATTGCCCGATTCCAAGCAGGGATTTCCAGTAAGTTGGTGATGGAGCATTTGCATAACAGCGGGGAAGTGAGCAGAGAAGAAATGCCGATGAACTTTGTGTTCGAACATCTCAAGACTTTGGTGCAGATGAGCTACATACTGGTGGCCAGTCACGCGCAAAACGATAACAGCAATGAACACTGCTCTTCCGCAGCGGTTTGGGCATTGCAGAAGGACGAAGGCATTTTGCCGTCGGTGAATGCGTTGAATGGGCTGTTATGAGATGAGGGGATCGTGGGAGGTGCTGATTGTGGGAGTGGATGGGGAAGAGGCGGGGGCGGGGATAAATAGTTGAGGGAAGAATTGATTCTGACTTTTTTAGGAGAAATTCACTAGAAAATTGTTTGATTTTGTTATAATGTAATTTTTTCGTTTGAATAGAAATTAAGTTTTCATAGTATGTTATTGTATTTTATTATAACCTGCATTGTGTATAGTATTTAAATTCTGTTTAATTTTATTCCAATAATCAGTTATTTACTCATTGTCAAACGTTTTTTAAGGATAGTTCCGATCTATGAGCCATGACGTATAATGCAGAACGATAAGTAAACGTAAATGGTGTTAAAGCTCGTCTATTGTTTTTTTATGTGCGTTCTTTTAAAAAAATTAAAGTTGAAAATTTAAATATGATTTCATGGCAAATAGCTAGAGAGAACCATGACCTGTGGAAGTATCAAATATTCAGAAAACTTGAAGGGAAAATTCATAATATTGCAGTAATGGCAATAGCTGCCTTGTAAAAGGTTGGAAGCGGAAACCCAAAACTGCAAGGGAACTGCCTTTATGACGATCGCTTCTGTTTTGTAGGAGCATAAAATCGAGTTTATTGAAGTTATCTACCAAAAGCTCGATTATGCTCGAGTTTAAAATGTTTGACTTGTTTACAAGAGAAGAGAAAACTAGCAAATAAGATGTTTTTGAGTTTTTTCATGTTTGACGTTAAAGAATAAAAATACATGATGACATCACAGACATTTTAAAGTATATTACAGAAACAACAAATAGTTTTACAACTACGTACTTTGTGCATTCTTTGCGTATAATTTGGTCATTTTATAGAGGAAATTCGAGCAATCTTTCAGCTTCCAGTACGATATATACCCAATTTATATATTTACCGGAAGCAAAATACAAACTACAAATAATTTAACAATTGATTGTCTTTGATGTTTTTATTAACAAGTAACAAGCCACATGCCTGCCACATTTGCAGGATTTCTGGTAGACAAACAGGAAGCTAGAAAGATGATGGATGCGTAGGTGGTCAAAATGAGAAAATAATATTTATGTTGATTGTGAAACAAGTTGAAATCTTTTCATTTTTGCTGTGCTATGGCTTTAGTTTAAATCTCAAAAAGGAGGAAATGGGAATTGGATTGACGCTTAAAAGATTAAAAAAGTATAGTGCAGTTTCCCATTAAACAGTTTGATTTAACTACTGACATAATGTAATTAGCAAGATAGTTCAGGTAACAATGAACGTTAAAACTATGTAAATGCAATTTGTGTTCGATACACATAGACTTAAGCTGCTTGCAATATTCAATATCATATTACTACGTTTTTACAATATCTCAATTCTCAAACTATTAATTTTGAACGAGTGTAATGTAGCCGCTAAATCATTCGATCTTAAACGTAACTGTTTGTATATATTTACTTGAAAAGATAAGCTCACTGAAATGACACAGTGTCGTTGTCATGGAAACTATAAATAAATTATAGAGCTTTTTAATGTAAATAAACTGTAACTGATAAATTTAGAAAATAAGATAGTTGACCAAATAATGTCTCATGTTCACAGATTACTTAATTTTTAGTTTGTATTCAAACGAAAGTTCTTTTAAAAATGAAAAGTGCTCTTATATATATACTTAATGCTGTGTATATAAATATAGTATAAATAGATATGCTATACCTAATTACTGTACTTAAATCGTCACGTAACAACATGCATGCACAAAATTTAACAATTAAATCTCATTTCGGATGCGTGTAATTTATTAAAAATGTGAAGCGCTGTGTCAAAATATAAATACTGTAATCAGCTATTGTATAAGCTTTAGTTTTATGAATGAAACCATATTTCAAATTGATAATCTTAAAAATTTGTTTTCTGGACTAAACTTTAGCTTTATTAGAGTAAAATGCTGAATCTTAAAATTTCTATAAATTTAAATATAAGACTAAATTGTAAAAATGTAGCTAGTTTATTTGTTAAAGTCGTTTATACTTTATTGGTTCTGCTCATGTTTGCTACTTGCGCATAAAATTTTGTACCTTGTTTGTTGAATCTTTATTACTGATAACTTGTTGTTCAGATTGTTAATTGTTAAATAAGTATCGCATTGTATAAATAAACTGTTATAAATAAAATATAAAGCTAAATATTTAACAAACAGCATATATTTAATTCACTTTATTGTTGCTCACTGTTTCGTCTATACAAATTCTGCAATCTACAAACCTTTTCTCTTATGCAGTAATAAAATACCACAAAAATGTTTTTGCTGTCGTAAAAATATTTCGTACTTTTAAAAAATATATTTCATTTAATTCTGTGTTTTGCATGTCCTGAGTCCTGATCATATTTGAAGCGACAGTTTTCATATATATAAATTTTAGATCATATGCCTACGCAAAATATAAAAAACCTGATACAGAAGTTATGATTTTGATTAGATGTAAATTTACGAATAAAGTGAGACCCAGTCACCAAGTTTTAAATAGACAGCATACCAACATGCCAAATTATTTGTTTCAATCAATAAAACGATTTTCAATAAAATATTCACTCAAAAGAATCACAAAATCAACGGCTAATTTCAAGAAGAGAAAGCAATTTCATCACGCTGATTAAAGCAATCATCTAATTATAAACTTCAATATTGACATATATAATATAATCAATAACTTTAATAAAATAAATAATTGACAATTTGTTCTCAGTACAGTAAATCTCCTGTAAGTAAAATAGAATAAACTACAAATTAATTATAAAATTATAAAAATATATGAATAGTAGTTTATCTGTTTGTATGAAAAATTCGTCGATCAATTGTTATTAATAAAATATAATCATAAATATCTAAAATAACAACTAACTGCACTCTTAAATTTACTTTCTGTATTTTCTGTTTTCCGTCTTTACAGGAGTGCCCACACCCCATCTGCTCATGTAGCTTAGTATAACATACCTCCACAATATTTTTGCTGTCGTACAAATGTTCCATACTTTTTTCCTCTCCACAAACTGTTAATCAAACTGTCCATTGTTACTCACACGTAAGTTAAATATTCAATTTTTATATTTATAATAATTTTCAATTAAATATATTCGGTGAAACAGATTGCACAGATTGCAATCGGAACCGATATCCCTTCCATCTCAAATCTCAAAAAGTAAGACAATTAGTAACGGCGTTACCAGCACTGATGAAAATTTTGACCCTTTCAGATAAAAACGATGAAATCAATCCTTTCTTCAGTGCTCCACCTTCCCCAAGTCCTCATCATCCAGTTTACGACTTAAATGATGAAAGAGTGGATTAAATTTTTTAATTATTTTGGGAGAAGTTTACAAGGAAATTGTTTCGTTCTGTTATTATGTAACCTTTTCGTTTGAAGTTATAATAGTGTGTAATCTTATTTTATTATGACATGTATTCTGAATAGTATTTAAATATATATAAATTCAAATATACAATATTATTTTTTATTTCTTTGTTCAGTTACTCTTATCCACATCTTATTCACTTGGTCAGATCAAATCTATATGCTTTGGTGTGGAACCCCGAACGATAACTTAACATGAATGGCGGTGAAGCTCATTTACTATTGGTTCTCATTGCCTTCTTTCAAATAAAACGTAAAACTTAAATATTTAACAAAGATTTCATGACGGAAAGCTTAAAGAGAACCACGACCTTGGAAATATGAAATATTCAGAAAACTTGAAAGGGAACATCATACAGTAATAATAATAGCAATGGAAGTCGTGTAAAAGGTTGGAAGCGGAAACCCAAAAATGCAAGGGAACAGCGTTTGCGACGATCTCTTCTGTTATACAGGTTAATATAATCGAGTTTTTTCAAAATACGTACCAAAAGTTCGATTTTATATTTTGATTTGAAACTGTTTGAAAACGCGTCTTTCAAATTCATTGTTTCACAAATTTCTCTTGAATAATCTTTTCAATTATAATTGCTCAATGTTGAATGTTGAGTTGACCGTAATAATAATATATTGAATATGCAGCTATTATTTAGTACAATACACAGATATCAAAACTATTTTCCTCAGGGGTAGTTCAATAAGAATTTCTTTATTTTTGGACGTTGATCGTTCCGGAGCCTTACAATCTATCTGTCTATCTGCTTATTATTTAAAATATTTGGGATCATCAAAATATTTTTTGATAAAGTGCCAAAAATATTGGAGTGGTCTTCGGTTCTTGGTATGCATGCGTCCATCTCCTTTTTTAGAATAGCCTCCGTTTCGCTTTATTTTATGAAAATTATTAGCTTTAATCGTGGCAGTTGGAGTTATGTATACCAACAAAGAATATAAAGGGCTTTAAGCCTTAAAATAAATCAGCACAAGTCACTTTGGCTACCTGGCTTCCTTATACTTTAACCCTTTCTTTTATTCCTGCTTTTGTTTTTGTGTTCATTATTTTAAAATATTTTCTATAAAAGATTCACTAAACTACTCCCTACCTAGTGCTAATTCTCTTGACTGGACATGTTTTGTGGGGACCAGTCAGTCGTAAAAATGTTTTTAAAAATATAAAGGTGCAATGCTGGGAATTCAGAACTTTTTAAAACATGTTCCCAACACAAAAGTCGTTGAAGTCATTTGTATAATGAAATCGAATAAATATTCTCGACTTTGCTTTATTCAAATGGGTTATATTGATGTAGACGATAACAATGTTAACTTATATGACGACTTAAGTCCTTTTTTCCATATAAAAAAGAAATAATAATGTTTTAATGAAAACTTGCTTGTTTTTGAAGGGTCAACGTGGTCAAAATCCAAGATCTTCATTTTTACGAACACAAGCGTCTTCTGGCTTAATGTGGGAGGATCTTGACATTTTGAGGCTTTTTGTTGGATGAATAGTATTCGTATTGCTGGTACATTATAATTATATTTTTTGTCGTCTTGGCTACTGGCTTTTCGATGACTTCAATGTTCACACGCCCAGTAGTGGTCAAACAGATTTTTTTTGGAAACTCGCTGTGATTTTTATGATGAAATAACAGAGATTTTGGTGACCCTGTGGAGTGAACATTGACTTGTTCTCAAGAGAAACGGTGAAGTAAAATGTTTTTGAGTTTTTCATAATTGACGTTAAGGAACGAAAAACATGGTTATAGTGACCGCTGGACACTCTTCATGTCACGACATCATGACATCACACACGTTTGAAATTTTAAAACAGAACAAGACATTTCACAATTTCGTACAATGTGTCTTTTAGCGGAGACTTTGGTCATCCCTTTATTCATTTCTCTTTCACTCCACAGCAAAAGCTGACTCAATCTATGGGCTGTCCGTTAGGTAAAATACCTAGTTTATACAATGACCGGAAGCAAAATCTTGCAATTTTAGTATTTTAATAAGTGATTGTTTTTGTATTTTTGTTAACAGGTAACAAGCCGCAGGCCTGCCAAATCTGTCCAAAAAGATATCGCCCTCGCCTGCAATCTTCGCGCCCATCTGAAAACGCATCAGAACGACGAAGTTCTTGGAATCGGGAGTCTTGACCACTTGGACAACATGGATAGCACGAGCAGTACACTGGAAAAGGAAGGCGAGCTGCTGATGAACGAAGAAATGGACCAGACTGAGCTGACGGTAAGGTAGGGTGCGTTTTCCATGAAACAGTTTGATTTAATTACAGGTTTGTAAATAGCAAGATAGTTCGAGTAACAATGAACGTTATCAATATTTAAATACTGTTTGTGCTCGAATTGTGTGTCTAAACATAGACTTAAGTTGTTTTGCAATATCAATTTTACTACTTTTTCATCGATTTAATTGTAAAAATATTATTAGCTTTGAACTCATATTGATAAGCTGTTAAAATCGTCCGAGCTTAAATGTAACTGTTTGTGCATAACTAAACAGATAAGCTCTTCTCGTTGTCATGGAAACTATAAAAACATTTTGAAGCTTTTTAATGTAAATAAAGTGTAACTATTAAATTCACTGTCAATTGTTAAATATCTTAACTTATTGTATCATTGTGAGGGGTATAGTATGAAAATAAACAGGTTAATTGTTCGATAAGTAAAATATGCTTATTTAGCTTTTATTTAATTTAATGTTCTCGTTATGTCTTTCCATAAAACGTTTGAATAACATTATTTTGCTCGTCGTAAGAGTGTATCTGATTGCTGTAGGTTAGATAACTATAAATTATTATGATACGATAGATTTGAAGCTTTAAAACGGTATGTACATAATAATGAATCTTTCATGTTCCACTTTTACTATTCGCTGAAATGACTCAAATCAATTGTTTTCTTCCATATCAGCCTAAATCCAAGCGCCGCAGTATCAGAATATTTTATTCTTAAATAGAATTTTTGTAACTTGGCAACAGATAATTTGGGATACTTTTCAAAGAAAATCTTTAAATATTGACTTTCAATATTGATGTTCAAGTATTACGAAATGTGTGCACAACTTGGTACAGAATTAATGTAATTTTCTGAATCTCCGCAACTTTAGTTTTTTGGAATTCTCAGTTTTTTGTTCAATGCAACCTGCTTTTTATAACGTTTTTTAGTCTCAAAACTTTATAATTGCTGCTATAAATTTTTTTAAATTTACAATTTGCTATTAGAACAATAAATATTCTATGAATAAAAAAGTATAAACTATGAAAAATATTGTAGGAAATTATGAGCTTTATTTATAACAAATGTATAAAAATTTGTTTGTATGAAGAATTTGTCGACAAATTTTTATAAATAAAATTTAATGATAGATATTTAGAAGTACAACTTCACATTTCAATTTTATTTTCCGTCTTTTATGTTTTTTGTCCTTCCTAATGTCCAAAACCTTCACTCCATCTACTCTTTATCGAAAAGTGGGATTTATCTCAACAATATTTTTTCTGTCGTACAAATTTTCCATACTTTTTTTGTGAAAAATATTTCATTTATTTCTCCATTTTGCATTTGTTCTTGCCATATTTGCCACAACATTTCTCACGGTCACTTGAATGCAAAATATTTGTAAATACCATTATTACTGGTTATTAGTGCAAATATAGAAAAAAACCGGATACAGAGGTAATGATCTGCTGATGTAGGATGTAAGTCAAATTGTCCCATCGTCACCGAGTCAAAAGCAGTAAGCAAACTACCATGAAATGAGCAATATGCGAAAATATTTATTATTTATCAATACAACGATCTTCAATAAAATCTTGCAGAAATTACTTGCATTTTCTCACCTTGATCCAGCTACTAACCACCATCACACTTATTCCCTTATTACTTCGCATATAAATGAAAAGGTTCTGGAAGGAAAATGGTACCAGAAAGCATAAAATAAATATTGATTTTCATTTTGAAGGTCATCAATCCAACGGCAATCCGTCCTGCATTTATTTACAATTTTTGCTTGGTTCAGTCTTCATTGGAGCCCAACTCAAACTGGAACTATATCCAAAAGCCTCTGCAGCTCAAATTTTTAGCTAACATGTCTATTGTTACTCTCACGTATGTTAAATAATTAGTATATTTTATGTAAATTTTTAATTAAAACATATTTTTGAAAAATCAGATTGCAATGGGGACCGGTATCCCTTCCATCTCAAATCTCAAAAAGTAAGGCAATTAATAAGGGTGTAAACGGCACTGATGAAAATGGTGACCCTTTACCAGACTCTGAGGAAAACGGTGAAACCAATCCTTTTTCCAGTTCTCCTCCTTCTCCAGATCCCCATCATCCAGTCTACGATTTCGGATGGCCAGGACACACAACGGATTAAATCAAGCGGACCAAGAGCAGTTCCTTAAGTCCCTTCCAATTTCCGGTGTAGGTCGACCCTGTGAAATGCCCGATTCAGGGGCTGGGATTTCCGGTAAATTGGTGATCCAAACAAGGAAAATCCAATTGTCAAGATAAATTGAAGGTCACATACAAACAAACAATAAGCATGTATGTATATATTTCACCTATTTTATTGGAATCAGTAAGATGTCACATAAGTATAAATGGAAAATTTTGTTGGAATGCAAAACCAAGAAAAGAGACAACGAATTTTTGCTTGAATTGTAACAAACTGGTCCCCGTTAACCACCCAAACTAACCTATGACCCCATGATATCTCCCAAATGCGCCCAATGATTGCCATGATGCAAGCACACAATACACATCTTATTCTGTTGGTCGCTCAAGGATCTCTCTAAGACTACTCTTCTTATTTCTCTTTCCTTCTTCTTCATTACAAAGCATTTTTTTATCATTTAGCGAGGTACAACTTGTAATCTGTATCCAACAGTGTGGGGCATTGTGGGATATAAAGCACACATTTTATAGAATCAATTGATTTCTCTAACTAATTGTATCGCCGCTGTAATCAAATGAATGACATTGAATTTGAACAATAATTATCTAGAGCGACATCAATCAGTATATTATCCGCGAGGAAGAAATGCCGCAATCCCCTCCTCCTTATATGTAATCCTCCAAACTCTCGTCCTCGACGTTGTAGGTACTCCTAATCTCGGTTTTTACTATTCCAGGAGCAGGAGACAACTCATGCTACTACGATTACATGTATGATGATTACTAATAACACGGATCCGAGAAACTATGATGTTTGTCAGATGAAATGCGATACTGTACGGAACTTTGAAGCAGTTGAATCGGATACACACATACAGATTCACAAATAAAAACAACAGGACGGACCCAAACGAGCTATATACTACCAGCAACCACTTCTCCTACTCTTTGGTCAGTTACTCTTAAATATGATTACATCTGGTTGGGTCAATCTGATTTTTTAGTCAAAAATGATCGGTAATTGGTACGATTTAATTACTAAAACGATGTATTTTTATAATATTTTGCAGCAAAAGCCACATAAGTGTGAAATCTGCTCGAAAACATTCCCGACTCCAGGCGACCTCAAAAGTCATGGTTATGTCCACTCCGGAACGTGGCTCTTCAGATGTCCGGAGTGCAAACGAGGATTTAGCAGGCACGCCAATCTCAAAAATCATCTCTTCCTTCACACAGGTCAGAACTCACAATCAGGCTAAACACGTATTCTACTTTTGCAATAATTGATATCAGTTATTTTATCGGTAATGCCTTCCATTCGGTTCATTCTACAGACAGATATACTAGTCAACAACCAACAACCTGGTTGGGAAGTTGTATAGCTTTTCCGATAAGAATATTATAAACGGCGTGTAACGTTTTAAGCTAATAAGTCACGTAGAAAATTTTTACCGTGGGATTCTCATTTTCTTAGATAGCCATTCAATATAGAATATTTTTATACTCTTCTCAATTTATTGATTTATCCTTCATCAGATTAGAATTTTACATGAGCTGATCATCATCATCATAATCACATGGGAGAGCGAGCAATGGGCAATCATAACTAGCAATTTTGTGCAGTAGCGACTACTGACCTAGGATTTATAACGTTTTATAACCGTGTAATATGCTTCTGAAGTGAAAACTGAGGATTATTTGCCAGTCAAGAAATGTTTTTCAGTTTTTAAAAATGAGTTGGTGGAGAATATATGGATTGGGAATATAAGGTGATTGATGGGTTTGGTGTGATGTGATGATTTGGTGATTGTTGCTGCCTCCGAGCAATACCGTCATTAAAAATTATGATATAAGGCTGTTATTATTTGGAATGACGATGATGATGATAATGATGAAAATATTATGCGTGATCGCCCTGGTCATTATGGTTTATCATAATAAATCGATGATAAGATTTATATGAAATTTGAATATTATTTTGAGTGGTGACTTTATAAGGAAATGAGTCTGGTTCCCAAGAAATATGAACAGGTGCATATGAAAATGTAATTGATCTGGTATTTGGTATTCTGTTTGAATTTCATCTGAAACACCGGTTGATCTGTCCCTGTTTCCATAGAGATCAGATTCAGAGGAGGAGGTTTAAAGAAGTATTAATTTTTATCTCTTGTTGCCCCATACGGAGACATGATAATGGCTTATGTGTTAGATGAACAGAAAGATAACAAAACGAATGGGAGTGGGGCTTTCTGAGGACACCGAAAATAGCTGTGTGTTTGTGAGAACAGAACCAGGTGTTTTATTGTCATGTTCGCAGACAAAGAAAAAGTAGAGGGGCTACAATTTGATAAGAGAAAACATGAGGCTTATTGTGTATTGGATACAAGCAGTCGTTTTGAACTGATAGTTATGATTTTTAATGCAACGTGATCACATGAATTTGTTTTCTCATATTTCGTTACTAATTATCGAGATCTATGAATGGTTGAAAATCTATCTGTTGCGTAAACGAACCTTATGAATTACCACTTAAATATGAACGGCTCTGGAATTATACAAATTCGTAAGAAAATGCTATTTTAAAATATGTGATCGTTTTTTGGCAAATTTCGATAGGTAGATCGCTGCAGTTTCTAACAGGACAATAGTTGAGATTGTTGGGGCATATTTAGGTAATGGGTGTGGTGATATTATTCTTCAGATTGAAATTGAAAAAAAACTATAACTTTAATCAGGTACTATCATTACTCTGTACTGAGCTCTGCTTTCATTGAGCACACCTCAAATTAAGTAAAGTAAGTATAAGGTTCACAAGGAAATTCCAAGAAGAGCTGAAATACTATGCTAATCTACAACCACTCATTCTTCTTAATACTTTGGCATTGATAAATTGATAAATGTATCAAATTCGTTAATCAAGTATATGAAATATGAATCTATCGCCGACGACGCATAAAATAAATACTCTACAATGATAATTAGCCGTTTTAATTGATTTCAGGACCCCATGCCTAAATTCAGTTTGTAACCTTCAGCTTATGCGCGTATACTTTTTTCATATCTATTTCGTAAACTTTTGATATCTCGACAACCATAGAAATACTGGTCATAAGCCATATCCATCTCACACTACATCATCAAGAGGCTGAAATGACACATTGATACACTTTCCCTTAATCCCTTCTTCAGTCAGGCTAAAAGACAAAAACCTCCGCCGACGACTTTACGTCATGTGTCGTTTTCCAAAAAAGCATGCCATATGCAAAGCGGAAGGAAGAACTCACAAAAATATAAACTTGTTGGTTTCATGAGTCGAAAACGATGCAAGCTTTTATTCTTAAGGACTACATTTGAGTGGAACAGAAAAGCTTGAGTTTTTCTGTCGCTGGTTTTGCAAGTGATCAGGCAGCAAACAGAAAATACATGTATTTTCTCTATGCTGCCTGCTCACTTGCAAAACCGGCAACACAAAACAGTAATGTTTTGTTTCCTATTATATCAAGACTGGACGCACTATCGTTCATGCTCTTCAAAATTACAAAACGTTTCCCTTCTCAGTGTTGATAATTGACAGATAGGATAGTATGAGGTTACATACGATTGTGTTGTGCCTTCCTTTTTTGATTGTGCAATCAAGAAGCTAGACGGCATCAAAAGTCCGCGGACGTATTGTTCTAGCTCTAAAATAATCCCTACTGGTTTTGTAGTTATTAACGGAATAAAATAATTTTAAGAAATTTGTGTAAGTAAAGGATCTTCCGGTTTTTTAAAAAATCTGAAACCTTAAAAAGCAAACGTAAGCAGAATTATTAGTCAGAGGAAGCATAAATTAATGAACGACTAGCTGGGTCGTGACATCAATCTTTAACTTGAAATTTGACAGCTGAGCTAGGCACCTAGTATTTATATTTAATACCAATTTGCTAACTGACGTCAAAAGATGAAAGGTTGGTAAATATTTTTAATGAAACAGTATTTTGTTAGCAATAATCAATCTTTCTGATGCTACTGTAGAACGAAATCAAAAATTTGATAAACAATAACTTTTATATCGGTTTGATAAACATTTAACGAGTTTTTAATTAAGTGAAGCAGAAAGCGTGCATTCATTTTTTTAGTAAATGCCTTTTTAGAATGTGGAAAATGACAATAGAAAAATTACATAACTTTTTTAAGTGCGTTGTGTAACAACATAACTTCATGTATAGGATCCCGTATCGCATATGTACGTGAATGCATCTGCTATATGTGCATTCATTTTTGTTTCTTAAATGTTAAAAATTAATGAAACTTTTCACTCAATAAGTAATTTCACTCAACAATTTCTAGCATTTACTTCATGGAAAGTCTACAGTTGTAGTGGAGCAAAAATAAAACAAACTGGCTGGCAAACATTCAAAATACGCGCAGCGTGTTCAGCAAAAACTAAAATATAAATTGTACACGGTAGAGGTTAAGATGAATATGAATATCAGAACGAGATCTAAAAAAGCCCGACTTAACCTGACCAAACCTAGCCTGACCCAATCTGACCAAACCTAGCCTGACCCAACCTGACCTGACATAGCCTTGTAAAGCACTGAGTTTATATGCTTGAGTTAGGTTAGGCTAGGTTTGTTCAGGTTCTGTTAGATTGTTACGCGACGCCACACGACACGACACCACATGATGCCCTAACCGGCAAGAGAAAATTGGATACGCTGTGCATAAATAAATTATTCTTAGACACAATTTTCTGCAAAATTGAATGTTAACTAAGCCTTTTCATTAATTTCAATTGATCACACTATGTGTCTAAGCTCAATATATCCTTTTATTTTGTGTCCTCCATCTTATACCAAATAACTTCATGTCTACTGTCGACTATCTATTTCGTAAACTTTTGATATCCCAACAACAAATTATGTCCACATCACATGATCATGATCCCGATACCACACAATGATACATTTTGCCTTATTCTTTTTTCGGTCAAGCTAACAGATAAAATCCTCCACCGACTACTTTACGTCATGTGTCGTCTTCCAAAAAACCATAGATCAACTCACAAAAAAATTAAACTCGTTCATTCCATGAATTGAAAGTTATAACAAGCTTTTCTTCTTAAGTGAGGCACCTTCTCCTTTAATCACCCTTTCTTCTTCGTACTTTCGTGCACAGTGCACCCGAACCAAAACTAAAGAACAGCACCCTATCCACAAGAAAAACAATAAGCTCATTTTCCGCTTATAAAACAAAGGAAAGAGTTACAAAAGAGTGAAGCACGCACATGATCATCCTCTAATCACCCCAAACAATCTGACGGCCTGATAATGAAATTACTCCGTGTAAAAATAATAATATATTCTTGGTCTATCATCATTATCCTGTCTGCTGCTCCTAGTTACATTCGTCTATTCGTTTCTTACCCATTTCTCTGGACTCTGGACGGAATCGGAATAAAACTGTTAAAAAGTAATGTTCTATTATTCTTGGCGGAATTAAAATGCGGAACGTGAAAAGGAAGAATATAAAATGAGATTGGAACAAGATGAAGGAATGCTTATTAGCTTATCACGCAGCTTCTGTGTGAAAATATATACCGCTTCTGGCAGCATTTCAAAAACCAAAAGTGCAAATAGACTGAAGAAAACATGAAGCAGGAAATAAAAAAAGAGGTAAAGTAGCTTGTTCTCTTTTTTGTTTTCTTCGTGTCAAATAAGTGGGAACTCTGATTAGATTAAGAACAGAAATAATGAGAACAAAAGTAATAGACTGGACACTGGAAATAAAGAAACAATGTCATTTTCTTTATTTTAAATAAATTTTCTTGATTTGATTTTTTGATACATCCAGTATTTGTGGTCAGTTGGGCCAACTGTCACGAATTTGAAACTGTCCAGTGGCCTGTACAAAAGTGAAGTAGTTCTTTGCTCTGCTATGCTACTCCCTACTTTACAGAACAGAACAGAACCCTATTGTTTGTGTGTCTGGACATGGGATATTGGGTGCTTAGTGCTTGAACAGACTGCGTGCTTATTGCGCATTCAATTGATTGTTTGCAGTCATGTCTGGACTCCTTGTTTTATGACCACTACTGCATTTTCTATTATTATTTGAAGTTGAAGCATATACGCCCTAGCAGTATTTCCTTTACTCTTCTCGTCACTTAAAAGGGTTAACTAGTGAGAACAATGCGATTACTTGGTTACTTTACCAATGCTCCTGTTTTTTGTTAGCGTTTGTTTATAATAGCTTATATAGAACGTCCATGCATCCCAAATTCAAAATAACTCATTGATAATGTTGGTTCGTTATCTCATCAAGTAACAGGCCATAAGGAAAAATTCCAGCGTGATCGATCGTGGTATACTATACAAGCTTTCCATGTAGATAATGAGGAGATGGGAGAAAAGGGCAAACCAGAAACAAAACAATAATAATAACATATTTTTTTCGCTCTCTCGTTTTTGGAATAGCTTCTGTTTTGCCAAGATTTATGAAAATTATTACCATTAATAATGCTAGTTCTGCATACCAGGAAGAAATACAAAGGGCTTTATTAGGCCTTAAAATAAATCAGCACAAGTCAGCGTGGCTACCTGACGTTTTTATTTTAACCCTTTCCTTTGCGTTGTTTTTGTGTTCATTATTTTTAAATATTTTCTATAAAAGATCATGCAAGTTGCTCCCTTTCTAGCGCTTATTCTTTTTACTGGGCATGTTTTGTGGGTAAAAGTTGCTCATAAAAACGTAAAGGAAATATACATGGCGTAAT
>JAQFYG010001743.1:0-17457 GCA_034694325.1 Entomobrya corticalis | reverse complement strand
ATTTTTTAATTCAAACACATTGCAGTGCTGAGGAGCATCAATTCGCAATGTGCATTCAAGACGAATCAAGAATTTTGCATTTCTGATAACCAACGGTTTTTCCAATTTTTGCAAATTGAAATTGTCTATTTATCATGCTGATAAACGATCAAGTTTTGTTCAAAATGATCATTTGTTTGCTCGCTTCTCTTTAAATTTTTCATCGTCATTATTGGCTTCTTGGAAGTTTTTAACAAGGGAAGTATAAATGCATACCTGCAATAAAGTTAAATAACCTGATGCGGTAGGTAGTACTGCCAAAAACGTTAAAAAAGCAACGTTTCCAACCATATTTACAGGAATTACTTTTCATAAGGTTTAATAATGCATTGTTCGATTGTTTGCGCTCACGAGAAAATAAATGCCTCGAGGCAAATCAAACAAAAAACTTTTTGTCAGAGAACAAATTGAATATAAATCTACAGATAAATTGTTTTCTTCTATGAATGAATTATGACCATTTTGCAAATCAAATATCGTCATAAAAGTCTAAAAGTCGTTTTTCAAGCGGAATGTTTATGCAATATTTCCTGTTTCTCAATTTCTGTCCAATTACATTGGTAAATTGGTTTTTAAAATGATATATAAATGCTTATAATTTTAATTACATATTTTTTTTGTCTTTCATTTACAGCGGTCAAGTTTGGCCGGATGTCAAAGAAGCAGCGGGAAAAGGTTGAGGATGAAGTGCGTTACCACAGGGCTCAGATGAAGGGTCCACCCTCCGGTAGCAGTAACAATAGCTTGGACACCGCACCCGACTCCTCCGGAGGTGGCTACGATCATACCATTCCTTCAAGTTCGGACACTCTACCTTATAACCCTCACAATCCACATCATCATCAACAGCAGACAACGACCCATCATCCTCATCATAATCCACATCAGCCTCAACACCTCCATCCTTACAGTCATTACGCCAATGAGTAAGTTTTCAGCCATTAATTGCACACGTCATATTTTTTCTCCTCTGCCTCTGTAATTATGATTACAGCTAAGCCATTAAGTACCTTTCTTTAACATTAACAAAAACTTCGCATACACATTAATTCCATTCATTCAAACGGTACCTTTGCATTATCCTTTTTGCAAGCGAACTCTGAGTATTTTATTGCCAAAAAAATCCCAACAAAATGGAGGTTTGATTTTAACCTTTTGACATCCCAACGCTGCTGCTTTCTTGCTCTCTTGAGCTCAGACTCTCGGAGCTCATGCCATTATGTTCAGGCATTTTTACATGATAAACTCAGTCCATCCATGTACACATGTTAGGTAAAAGAGCAAACTAAAAATGTAGGTCATCTAATGCAAAAGCACCACCAACACGCGTGGTAGTGGTTGTTGGCACCATATTATATCTTTATTATAAGCATACAAACACGGACATCTATACTAATATTCACATTACACATTTATATATACGTATTCCCGCATCCTATCATCATGATAAAAGTGAAAAATATGTTCGCTTGCTGGGTATATTACATAAAAACGTAATACGTCACAATTTTTACCCACTATCATCAACTACATCACCCACCGCCACCACCACACGTCAAATCAACCACCGTTATTTTCTCTGTTGTTATTCCCTCGTTGTTGGGGTAAATAAATAGGTGGCAAGTCTTCTTCTCTCTAGATGTCGGGAAAAACGGCACAACAAAGCTAACAAATTATCTATTTTCTCTTTCTCATTCTTAACTTAATAGAGTTCCAAGTACATACATTAAATATAGTGCTTTCCACACTATACTGACAGCTGTCCACATAAAAGCGCAATATATTTTCTCACAAACAACATGTCATATATATCGAGTTCTCAGATTGAATATATAAATATAAAAATCCTTTAAAAAACGTGAGCAGTAAATTACATTTAAATGTAGAGACACTTATAAGAAGTTGTATATTAGATGAAAGGAAAAAAGGAAAGGAAATGTAATGTGTTCATATATTAAAGTTTAGTCATACTTTTTATGTTGGCAAGTATGTGTACACTTTTATTTTGCTTGCTTTTAAGTGAGGTAATACTAGAAGCCGGCTAAAAAGGCAAAAGTATATAAAAACCTCTTTTCCTGGAAACTTGATATTATATGCTCACTGTTCACTCACCAACCAACCATCCAACCAAACAAAAACAGCCATCCATCCATTTCTCTATGAGTTTCTGTCTGGCTTTACTCGCATGCATGCACTGCACGACAAAAACCAGAGGAATAGGAATAATAAACAAGGAAAAAGTACAATAACCTACTTTCATCGTCTGTCCTCTCCCACTCATTTTTGTTTTCACCCTTTCTCTCTATATATACCCATAATACTTTGGCTTGTTACCGGAACCTGAAATTTTGAGTATAGAGCTCCAATAACATTGTGCGTAAGTGGACGATGGGTCTTTTTTTATACCGACTTTGTATAGGTTCGGTGATCGCTGTATTGAACGTAATTTAAGGCTATTTTCTTCCCAGTCAAGACAATATCCATTTCATTCAGGTTCATTTTTCCACCGGCTTGATTTTGCGCAATTTGCTTTATCAATTACCTCTTGGGTTTTGTGTGCCTCTTTGAAATGAATTTTTATAGTTGATAGTCACTCAACTCACAGCCTAGTCAATAATAGGTAGACAATGAATAAGTACAGGCTGGTCTGGTGGTGTTGGTGTTTCTTTTACCTCTTTGTTTGCTCGGTTGAGTCAGACAGCTTTCTGGTTTAACGAGTCCCGTTATTAGACAGGAAAGGGAAGAAAAAATAATAACAAATGTAATATTGAATGAAGACCTACTTTTTCTTGTGTGAATTGGATCGAATGTTGGAGAGGAAGAAAGGATCAACGGGAGAAGGAAGATGATAATTGCGATCGGATTTCATGCAATAATGATTATTTTTCTAAAAGGCAAAACTTGAATGCTATCTTGGCTTCCATCAATATCATTATGTTATCGTTGAGTTTGTATAATTCATCGTGATAAAAAAATAGGTGTAAAGAAGGTAGACAAACAGAGAAAAGTAACTAACACATCCAACATAATAAATGACCACATGACCAGTAGTCCAGTTAGGTAGAGGATATCAAGTATTTATTGAACACGAAGGCAGTTAAAGTTGTGGATTGGGGATAAGAATAACTGAAAAAATATCCGAGTGACTGACATGCAACATGCAAGAGTTCGGACAGGTGTAAGCAGATCAGATAGGTTGTTAACATTATTCTACAATGTATTATCTAATAAGTGATACATGAGAGTACTAATGAATTGGTGTCTGTAGTAGTCATTAGCACATTGGAGTCAATTACATTTTTAGTCTTTTAGTAGGTCATATTTTTATAATAGGTTATCTATAATGTACATGTAGATAAAGAGTTAAGAAGAAACTGGATAATGTGGGTTGAACAGGTTTATTTGCATATATGGAGCTAGTACTTTTTTACCGCTAATTGCAGTCTTGGTATAATTTATCTCTTTTCCATATTTAAATAATAACAATGATAATTCATAAAACATAATTGGGCAATATAAATTATCAAATTGATTCAATTGCACGTAAAAATGTAACCTGATACATGGTGATAGCAGTTGAATTTATGGCATTAATTTTGATGAATGAAAAAAAATGATGAATGGAATGGATGATGGATGAGCATGAATGGAAAATGAAAACAATTCATGAATGAAGTTTGGATACATTTGTGGTTTTAAGATAAACAGAAACAAAAGGCAATTTAGTGACAAGTGTCGTTGCATAATTATTAATTATTATCGCTTTTATCGTCACTCGGTTCACTGGGTACGGGAACTACCAAAACAATTTCATTCATAATACCCAGCCATTGTCTTTATATTACCTTTTATGAGTCATCATAAACTATAAATAACCTATAAAATATAATCATTGCGTACGACCTTTAATCATTGATAAATTATTAATTATTTAAAACTTTGTCAAATCTGCAGGTACACACCTAACGGAGGATTTACTCCCACTCCGCCCACTGCCTACAATCAAACATCAACACAAGGTCAACCTGGAGGCTTATCCTATGACATTGGTGGTGACTTTGTAGATTCAACCACAAGTAGTGGTTTTGAGCCTGTAGTAGTAAACAGATCTAGCTCGTCATCGGAACTACCTGACTCACAAAACATGATCAACATCAGCACGACGACGACCTCGAGTACAAGTAGTAGTAATAACAACCTGCCTTCTGCGAATTCTATCCAGATCTCAGAACTCCTCGCTAGGACTATCACTGATGCACACAATCGGACATGCCTATATTCCACTGGTAAGCCAAAACCAAGTAAAAACAAATTTTTTAGACTTTCAGAGTGCCCGTTGTTTAACCAAATAAGATGTTTTAAACTGACCCTTCTTTGAAATCCCCACAGAACAAATCTCAGACATGCTCCGTCGTCCTCAGGATATTGCAAAGGTCCTCTACTACAAAGACATGGGTCATGAAGAGCTCTGGCTGGAGGCAGCCAATCGCCTCACTGCCGTCGTCCAACAAATAATCGAGTTTGCGAAGATGGTTCCTGGATTCATGAGACTTCCTCAAGATGATCAGATCGTGTTGCTGAAAGCCGGTGCTTTTGAACTTGTAGTTCTTCGTGTCTCACGTCATTTTGATCCGGGCACCAACTCCGTCCTTTTTGGTGAAACTCTGCGTAAGTCAATTTATGATAACTATAGATTAATAGAAAGTCATATGGGTACATGTGTTTATTTATAAATGTGTTTAAAATTATTATATAATTATATATTTTTTTTACAGTTCCACCCGATGCCTTTCTCACTGCGGATACCACCGAAATGAAACTCATCACGTCTATTTTCGATGTCGCTAGGGCTCTTGCGGAGCTCAAACTCAACGAGACTCAACTCGCACTCTACTCCGCCTACGTCCTCCTCTCACCGGGTTAACTAATAACTAATAAAATCTTTATTGAAATATTGTTGAAATTTTCTTGCGTTATATTTTTGGAATGTGACGAACTGAAGAAGTTTCTAAAATACTAAAAATGGAAATTTTGTATTTATTTTGTTCGAATCCATTTTAGATCGACCGGGTTTGAAGGGAACAGAAGAAATCGGTAAATTGAACGCAGCTGTGTTGAGATCCTTACGGTTAGAGTTGGCCAAGACCCATAGACATCCCATCAAGGGAGATGTCACCGTTGTTGACGCCTTGCTAGCACGTGTACCTCAACTAAGGCAAGCATTACTTTTTTATTGCATTGCAAATATTGAACTCGTTAAAGTACACCGTTTTATCATGGTCTAAATGTTAATTTATATTCTATTCTTGCAGGGAGCTGAGCCTCCTTCATTTAGAGGCACTAGGAAGACTTCGTAGAATGGCATCTCATTTAGAGTTCCCAGCACTGCACAAAGAACTTTTCGCTGTGGACACATGATTCGTAAGTAGACAAAATATTTACCAAACCAAAACCTCGACGCGTTTTCATCGACCAGTGAAATCTCCAAAAGTTTTACACAAACACATTTTAAAGCATTTTAATTAAAATCTTCAAAAATATGTTAATCTCATTGGAAGGTAATCATCACCGATTATCTCGTCTTTATTATTACATAATTTCATACATTTAACCTTACAGAATTAATAATAATTTTATCATATGTTTAGCTGAATACTTAAAATATTTTACATTTAAAAAAAAGTTATTCATATTTTTTCTTTTCATTTAATTTTTTTTGACTATGTATTAATTTCACATCTTCACAGTTTTCACCAACTCTTCTCTTTTGCTTTGTTCTCCCTTTCCTTTTTTAAAAAAGAAGAAGAGTGTTTGTTTGCCCAGACATAATATTAAAATTGTATCTTTTAATTGTTTTTCCTCTTTCCCTTCTTAGAGTTTTTAACCCGTTTTCTGTAGAGAGATGATGATCAACAAGATCAACAGGACGAAGGAGAAGACGTTGGTGGCAACACAAGGAAGATGAAGAGGAACGAATGAGCGAGCGCATGTGCTTTTTTCCTGTCTGGGGCCTATATAATAAATTTACGACTACTACTACTACTTCAATTAGAATTTAATTACTATTAAAATATACAATAGTACTATAAAATAGGTATATACGCATATATATATATATCTACAACACAAACTTTACTACTACTACAACTAAAACTTTTACTACGCAAAAAGCAGAAAAAGCAAATCGAAAAAATGAATTTTTTATTTCAAATCTTGGAAAGGAAAAATCTTCATTTTGGATTCTCTCTTTCATTATTATCATCGTTTTTTAATTTTGCAAGAAACATCACAAAAATAATAAGTAATCAAGCGAAAAACAAAAAAACTTTTAGAAAAAAATACTATCGCCACACGCAAGTTTTTATCTCTCCTGTCAGTGTATAAATTCCCACTGGTTGGATGACGCCGAGCTTTACAATAAAAACATCAACGACAACAACGCTACAGCTAAAAATATTATACAACAAACAGCAAATTTTTTATTAAACGTTATTTTACAAAATTCATCATCAAACACGATAAGAAAATCTCTTTAAAAAGTATACCCAGGTAAACTATATTTACAGAAAAGTGTTTGCTTTTCTATTTAACAAGCAAAAAATATTAATCTAAGAGTAAAAGCATAATATATATATATTATATACCTATATATATTTATACAAAAGAAGCATATTGTGCAAGTTAGTAGAAAATATGTCTTGAATCTTTTCACTTGTACTCTTTTTATGTTCGTTCAAATAATATGGCACACGTAAATACACACTGAAAAAGAGCAACATTTATTTTACACAATCTGTTTTCTCAATTTTTAGTTTCTTTATTGGGTTCAGTTGGAGTTTGTTAGGAAAGATAAGAATCAAAATACAGATTGAGCAAGATTTGAATAGACGCATAATAAGCAAACAAACTGCCGTTAAAAATAGTATCTGGTTGTTTTCCTAACAACTTTTATTTCTAAGAAAGCTCACTATTAAAATCTGATTGACAAATTTCCTTTCGACTCATGTAGTTTTCACTGAAATACAGGATGAAATATATTAAGTTTGTTAACATTTTGCTATTGCATTTCATGTTTTCATTGTTAAAAGTAGGCCGAAAATGTTGAAGAGAAAAAGTTATTTTAACAGTGATATATAGTACACACTATTATGTACATTACAAATCAACAAATTTTAACAAAAATAAGTTAGTGAAATATTTACAAGTATATCCAATATATTATATTTGCAACAAAAATTACATGGAATGTAATAACTGCCTGTGAGTGCTAATTAAAAAACTTGATAAACGAGGGATTTTACACATAAAATAGTCTAAATGTAAACAAAGTAAGTAAAAATGAAACATTTTAACAATCACAGTCGATTTTAGAGAAAGATTTAAAGGAAAAAACAGCACACAAAAAAACTTTCTTTTTATCCATACATATAATAACTATGCAGGTCAACAAGTGATTTTATATGAAAACAAGTATAAGTATATAAATATTGTACGTGTGTGTTACTTGAACGAATGTTTACTACCCGAATTTTAAAAACTATTGCTTCAAAACACTATAATTGGATGTTTAAAAAAACTTTTCACTATCAATCGGCAAAAAGGCGAAGGTGAAAGTACGAAAGAGAAAATCAGAAAAAACGCACTATCTCTGTATACTTTACAATTTTAATTGCACTAAATTGATCTACAAAAAACTGCTATCTATCTACTAACTCATTTTTATTAAAAGTGTCGTTGTTGCAGATGTTATTATTATCTTTAACCCATTACATAAAAGAAGCTGTGAGCGAGAGAAAGAGAGGTCTAAATAACAATTTATTATAAACTACAAAATTGCGTTAAAAGAAAATTAATACTTTTTAAAGTTTAGCTGTGTAACTGTATGTTTGGTACCTGTTTCTCACTAAAAAACGATTTTATTTGGAGAAAGCTGATAAAAAATTTCAAATGTTTCACAATGCTATGATATGATGAACGAGAGAATCATAAACAATATATTATTAACTAAAAAATATATGGCCAAGTGCTATATAAAACCTTTAAATATATATACCTACCTATATAATATGATTTATGTAGACGTATATAAAATCTGTGAAAAAGAATATTCGTACTACTTTACACACAAATCAAGTTGTTTAAACGGAACAGCATAGAAGCATAATATTATTATTATATAAACCTTGCTAGTTAAAATGTTACTGCTATATTGTAATTACAATTTATATATAGTTATTAAGATAACATATACTTTAAACTTTACAAATAGTTGCATAATATATAAAACTATATAGCATAAAATATACTTCCTATTTGTAGGTCTTTATACAATACACACTATATTGCTATGAGTTCATACAAAGTTATATTAAAATATACATATATTCATTATTATGTAGGTGTACATATTTATAATCAATTAGATTAAAAATGATAAGCAGAGTTATTATTAATATTATTCTATGAAGAGGAGAAACGATAAGCTTTAGGCTAGGTCAGGTTGACTTTTTGATGATAATACACATGTAACGAAAAACAATTTATTATTATATACAATTATCTGATTCTTATTAATTATTATCACCACTGTTGTCTCGTTGTTGTTAACTTGTACTACTTCTACCATAACGTTTTAATACAGAGTTATGATAATATATATAACAAACAGGACGTTAGATGTGACACACACGCTATTATATATCCTCTCATAATTTAAAAACAGAAGATGATTTTTTGACAAGAATCAAAAGTTGATCATATATGCTACATACAAAGTAACTTTTTGTTTGACGATCATCAACAGACAGTCCAAAAATATTTATATGTTATTAAAAATTAAATAATATATTGCTATACCGTATAACAATAGTTATTTTTTGTGCTTATTCTGCTTTTAGTTTTTTGTAACAGGCAACAATCAAATAATCCTTGTTTGTTTTTTTTCGACAAAATACAATCAACAACGTAAGCTTTTTTATTTCAATGAAAGTTGGAACGGTTAGTTTCTCTTTAAATAAAAGATATATTAATGGGTTTGGTTAGACAAGACGTTAAGTAAATGAATATTTAGTCAAATATATACCCATTTATCTTTATTTTATTATGAATGCGTTTCTCTCTGAATATATAAAAATGTAGGAGTAAGAAAATAAAATTAGAAAGAAAACAGGAGTGCATGTGTGACAATATTGTTTACAAAGTTTTTTTTTGTAGGACGACGAGAAACGAAAAAACTCTTACAAACTCTTTGATTTATTTTGTAAAACAGAGTTTCGGTTTTGTGGAACAAAAGTGATGATGCGTTTAATTGATTTGCATGTAAAAAATGATGATGCTATTCAGGAACATAAATTAGTTAAAGGTTTACTTACATAATGTGTACATATGTAATGCTTTTTTAGTACAGTTAAAATATTATATGTTAATCTGTATCCAATCATTTAAAAAGGATTTCAACGAGAGAAAGTGTACACGTTTATTTTCATCATCAGATTTGCTATTATTATCATTATTATTTAATCTTTATTTCATTAACATTATACTTTAACTCAAGAAAGAAATGTAATTATAATAATTGTTACATTATTTTAGAGAATATAAAAATTGTGAACTTTTTTTGCTTGCTATGAAAAACATACCTAATATTATTTTAGAGTTTAGTTAAATGAATAAGTGTAAATTTGTTAGGTATTGCATGTAGAATTAACTTATAGGCTTAATCAACGTTAAGCTTGAAATCTATTATTTCAATTCTCTTGATTATTATATCAATGTTTGTTTGTGTGTACATATGCAGTGTTTAAATAACCTATCGATATGTAACATTTGACCTTTATAGCACAGAAAGAAAAGAAAACATACATACGTATATATTTGAATGTACTACTAGTGAGAATCATGAATATGATGAAAATATGAAAATATGGTGGCGTATAGCTTTTATTTTGTAGAAAATATTTCTAGGAAAATCTTTAACAAAAAAACAGTAAAAGCATAGTGTATAAATATAATTATAATATATATATAGATTTAAATACATATATATTATGCGATACGATCTAATGTATGATGATGGATTTATTCATAACTAGAATATAAAATTATATTATGTATGTGGTAATCTTACTGGTTATTATTATTAATTATATATACTACACTATATAAATATAATGGGGTTGTGGACAATTTTTTAAGAATAAATTCGAGCAATTATATCTACACTCTCTTGCTGCGTTTCTTTTATTTCATTCATTTGTCATAACATAAATCATAATTTACAAGCAATCATACTTTTACTCCATGCTTGGCCACAATGGTTTTTAAAATATTTATATACTGGTGATAAGTTGTGTAAAATACAAGCAGATAATATAATATAGTCGTTGCATGGTTGTTGCCCTTGTTATTATATAATCCATCTTCATCTTCAGTTAATTTGCTTTCCATGATGCAAAATCAATACATAATCGTTATTAAATCTTTCATAAAAGTACTTGAAAATGTAAAGTTTTCGCCCAACAAGTCTACTGGCAAAAGGTCCAACCGAAAATGCCAGACAGCAGCAATATCTCCGTTACTTCTAGCCAGTATCAACGACGCATCAAACGGGCGACAGTGCTAAGAAAAATAATTTATCTGAAACGGCGATGCATACGTTGTTATCTTGCGACTGTGGTATTTAATATCGACAGATTCAAATATAATAAACCCTGCAATTATTTTACTCGACATGAAAAATTATTTTGCTTTCCAACAATTTTCGTTTTTCAGTTTTTCTCTCTTATAAATTTTGGAGTTGGAGCCAATCTTTTGAAAGATGAGTATGATTTGATTCGCGTTCAGAAAGGTTTTTTCCTCACCTATGGTTCATATCTATTATCTACTCAACTAATGCTGATCGGTTCCTTTGTCTCCATTCGGGCACTCTCCAAGAAGCTGAAAAAGATTGCATTTATCTTGGGAAATCTGATGATGACAATTGGATTAATTCTTGTTATTGGAGCCGTCATTTGTAGTTTTATTTTCACACAAGAAGAAGGTGAAAAGATGTACGGATACCCGCTAGATCTTATTGAAGACTGTAATGGATATCCTGACCACATTTTTGCGTTTATTGTCAGTCCGTATAAAAGAAAGGGTCGTCCACTAGTCGTAGATTTGGATGAAAATGGTCAAGAAGAAAAAATAATTGGTAATCCAGTATCTTCTCCGGAATCCTCTACACCCACAATTGATAAATTAGTAACAGTGAAGGTAAAAACCAAGTAAATAAAAGGGTTAAATATCTAAGAACAAATCGTACTTCATTTCTGATTTGATCTATAAATTTTTCAGTATAATTGCAGAGAATTGCTGGACACCATAAAATTGTTCAAGATCGCTAATATCTTCATGATAATATTTCTCGCCGTTACAAGTGTAACAGTAACACTTGCTTACGTCGGCATTATTAGCTTGTTCTTCATAAATTTCAAAGGAGACAACTCGATTCTGCCCGTATCCTTAGTGGAGCCCTATGAATTCTACGATGATGAGCTTATGAGAAGAAATCAGTCTGTCGATTCAATTCCTAGAGATGAACTAGAAGAAATGGAAAGACAACATGCAATAACAAAGAAAACCACCAAACCGTCGACGAAGATAGTGACGAAAAAGACTTCCGAAATGAATCATAATCACCAATCAGAACGCCATCCTCGTACGCTTGCTGATATTTAAAGTGAAGTAGACATGAACGTATGATTTATGCTTCGAGAAATAAAATCAGCAAATATTAATAAAAGTTGGACAATGACATAATTTTCTGCATTTTTCAACATATTTTTTATTAAGAAACGTTTACATATGATCATATCATCATTTTTTCACAAGATAATATTTGATACGCTTTATAATTTCTTTCCCATTTTCTTTTTTTTAAATTTTGCGCAAACCAATACAGCGCTTAACGCTCCGATAATAATATACGTTTGTCGACTAAAAACTACAATATATATTTATTTCTTATAATTATTTATATAATACATATATTTTTCTCTTTTTGAAACAATTTGTACACACTGCGCTAAATCATTTAATTTTCTTTCTCTAATAAAACCGTGTCACGACATCATCATAAACTTTTACAATATAAACAAAAATTGATGAATTTCTCAATTAACGCTTTGAGACATCTGACGTGCTACAGATAAGGTATTATAGGTACCGTACATAATGCGAATTATTTCATCTTCATTTCATCCCCTTGCAATCCTTGAAGGGATTTACTCAAAGAAAGGTTCACCGTTCTTCTATTATTTATCCCTTCTTTCCAATCTACAAGTTCCATCAAAGGATTTCTACAGCACTTCATTTTTTTACTGTGATTGTTGCTTGCACGCTGGAGGAACATCTGCAAAGTACGTAAAACTACGTAATTCATATGGAGCCGCACTTTCTTCTGTTGATCCTGATGGTGATTTATTTGCTGCCAGCTTATCATGACAAGAACCACCAGCACCACCAGTGACGGACGATAAGCCAACAGCCGTATCTGCATCCGACTTTTGTAGCACAATCATGCGAATGTCCTTGTGCAAGTAAATCTTGTCTCCTTTGGCAGAGCTGCCAAAACGAAGATGAATCAGGTAGCGAAGCCATTTCCGAGCGTTTGGGTCCCTATCTGACTTTCCCAACGGCATGAAAAGGATTTTCTGACGGATAAATGTTTGACTGTTTGCTGGCATGCTTGAAAGATCATAATTGATCACAAACATCTTTACCACAGTTTTCATCGGATTATAGAGTGTAACTTGAAGGGTTCCACGGCGAGGAACAGGGTACACGGTAGGAGATAACGTCACATGAGCCTGTGAAAATTGCCAGAAAAATATTATAAAAAATTGAAAATATCAGCATAATTTTTTATCAAAAAGCAAAAGCGAGAATAAGTCGTTTTCTTCCTCTGAATGAATATCTCAGCGATGAATAATACCTATGATGACATCATCAAAAACTAATTGGCAGCTGACAATCTATTGAGCTTGCTACTCAAAAAAATCATTTATCTCGTCTTGCCGCATAGGCATATTATATTTATTTTGCTCTAACGAGACGAAATCATTCAGCTCATTTCAGTTTTCAGAAGAAGCATCTTTTTTTTTATCTTCGTATCACCACCGCTCTCATAAAATCTTTTGTAGTTATCAATGTCGATGAGAGTTTCAGAATACCAAGTTTAATTAATTAGCAACGTATAGCACGATTCACTAAAATGATTCAATGATACGCGCTTATCCTTGAATGAAAATGTTTGCAAAAAGCAAGTTAAGGAAAAGTTCAGCCCGATATATACATACTGATTGCTTGATAAAGAATATTTGTGATTCCTGACTACTGCTGCTCAAGATTCCTTCGTTGTATAAACATTACTTCCGGTTGATTAGAGCGGTATCGAATAAGAGTCTACTCTATAATATGAATGCATGCACGCCTCATAAAACCTTATCGCTTTTTATCCTTAATCCTCGTGCATTTTATGTTTGCTTTTTCTCATGCATGTGAATGTAAAAAGCATGCAAGTATTCAATATCAAGATTTGTATTTCTTCTTTAGATATTGTGTTTTCCTTGTTTTCCATAAATATTCTGCCCAAACACAATGCATGGCTCATATTTTTTTTGCATAACGGAAACTTACGAAACTAAAACATTCCTCCTCTCTCTCATGAGTGAACTCCAACTGACTATTCTGTTTTTTTCGTCAATCAATAAACTTTTTGGAAGGAAGCAGAAGAGAAGTAAAACCACTCAGCAAAAACTCATGCATTATTCTGATTTGCGAAACCAATAACTTGTTTTCTTCAGTGGTGGTAGCTGGAGCAAAATGCGAATAGGAAGCCATTAGCCTCCAAACTTTGTATACGTACATGGCTTTTATTAAATAAACAAATATTTTAATCTGCAAAAACAAAATCATAATACCAAGCAATAACACTACCAGATCACGTGTAAGTCCATTTCTCTATTTAGCAAAAGCAGTTTTCTCAACAAGCTGCTTATCGCAAATTGCAAAATAGAAATAGCATATTCCACATGGCTGACATGAGAATTGTAGTGTGCCTTATATACTTGGATCATTACAAAAGATCATCTTTGTCTTTGTTTTTGTATGTGTGGAGTTGGGACATATGAGCTATTGTGTTGTGTGTTTCTCGTCTGGGTACTTCTAGCTAGGTGGCTAGCCCATTCCCCGGCATGGAATGCGATTCAGGTTCGACTCCTGGTCGTACCCTATTTTTGGCTTGAACACACACACAAATGCTTATTTCACAAAATGGAAGCCGACACAAACGAAAATAAGAGAAAGTTGGGAAAAAGCACACGTAAAAAAGGATGTATTTTTTTAGATGAGATTGGAGAAAGCAGAGAGAGTGAGAATAGAATAACAACAAGCTTTTCGTATATAAAATGTACATGATTATGTATGTAAGGACCTTATTTATAGATAAGTACTTGGACTTGGAGTGGATGTACTTAACCGAATTTTTTGTTGGGATAACATGTGTTTTTACTGTTTTTCTCCTGTTTATTTATAGCCTTCACAAATCAAGTGCACTTGAGCATCAGAGCAAAACTTTCTTTTGGTTTTTAATACTAAACAGCAAGTAATAATAAAAATAATATGTACTTGAAAATGAAAGGGTTGAATGAAACTCGATAAAGATGTCATGAAATGACATGAAATGAAATCTTGTCACACGAGTCCAAACGGTCAGCTTTATTTTTTTGGGTGCGACATATAAAACAAATAGCTAATTTATTTGCATTTTACTGCATCCTACACTTCTAATTTCGTCTTAAGTTGCCCTTTATTTTTTTGCATAGGGACTTGGCGATAACTTTCTTCTGGAGAAGGAAAATGGAAAGATGAAACGCTGGATTCCAGTAATTAGTAATATTCCAACAATATATTGCCATTGTAGATATTATTTTGAGTAATGTTCCCTCCACTTTCTTTTGATCTTGTCTTTTATTCGTAGAAAACAAAGGATTTTTTTTGCAGCGCATCTTGGCACTAAAAGAAATATTGTCTTTGTAGGTATTAATGATTCTGATTCCCCGTTCCAGTTTTTTATTAAATTTTTTTCCATTCTTTGATATTTTTTATTGAAAAATATTTAGTTTGATCTACTTTCTATTCAAAATTATGAATAATTGGAACTTGTTTTTGAGTAATATTCATTCATTCGAATTAACAGTTTTATGTAATCCTTTAGAAAAAAATCACCTTTCTACAATGGCATATTAACTTGTTTTCAGAAGAGACCACCCATGACGGTACCTATAATTCCAGCATCATCATTATCATCCTGTCCTTCAAATACCAGAATGTTTTCTCTGGAGCCTGGAGCATGTCAAACAAAATGTTTTTTTTTTCACAAAAGATGAAAGAAAGCGAAGTGATGATAAAAATGTTAATGACAGCTTAAATAAAAATTTGCAAAAAATGACACGTTTGATGGGAAAATATCTAGAAAATTATTGAGTAAATATAGTCAATAGACAGGATATTGAAGGCTTCTTTTTACAGATCATCATCACTCATCCCATTCATTTCAGAAAAGAAAATAATGGAAAAATTCTGATGATCAGAATTACAAGTTTTGAAACATGCTGTTGCGAAAATAGAAATGATCATTTAAAAAATTGGGGCAAATTGATATAAACTAAAGTGAATTAGGTTTTGTTACGCAATAAACTATTTTCTCATCTCATTTTACCCCCGAAATATTGTAGAGTATCGAGAAAGCAGCTTGTGCGTTGTGCTTAGGCAAGTGCAAATTTCACATCTGCAAAATCTCTTTGTAAAGTAAACTCTAGAGATACTTTCTCCTTCTCACTTTCTCCACGCTCACTCATTTATAATAATGCAAGCTTTCTCTATAATAAAATACGGCGAGGAAAACCAAATAATCCTTTTTTCCTCAGGAAATCAATCTTTATCTTTCTTTCACGGGGACAATGGCGACGAGAAATGATGATGATGAGGATGATAAGCAGAATAATGACAGTGAAATCTGCACCTACTCAACTGATTGTGAGAAGAGAAAGTCTTTTCTTCTCTCTCATTTTCATAACAAACTCAAACATGCTCACATATATTCGGGAAATATTGTAAATAGTCCCTACTACCGGTAGTTTTTCATATGGGTATCGTTACCCTTCTAGTTATTATTTGTCAGTGAGGTAGGTAGTCCATAGAAAAGCATTATATCATTTTATAATCACCGTCAAGGGTCAAGAAACATTCGTCTTCCCGTCGACGCAACGTGCTCCAACTTCTCCTCCAAACACTCTACTTGTTGCTTTGAAGTTCAAAAATGGAACTGCTGAGAGGGTCCGAGTTGAACCGGAAGTTGTGTCTCGCTCTTCTGCTCATCGGCATCTGCACTGTTCCTCAAAGCTGCGACGCTGGAAAGTGCTACAAGTGCACGGAAAGCTCTGGCACGTCCACTCAAAATAAATACGAGAATTGCATCAAAGGTGGCGAACCAATAGCAGTAGACCCTTCCTCTGATCAGATCGAAGTGGATTGTTCAGGCGACTGTCTGGTCGAGATGGACTGGATTCCCGGTCCCGGAAGCTACCTTTATGTGCGAAAAGACTGTGTGGACGACAGCTTGAAATCGTGTCTCCAACAAGAAGCTACCTTAAAAGGGAACTGCCTTGTTACGGACGGTGACACCTTTGCCAGGCTCGAGGGGCAATGCTCCTCCTCCAAATCACTGACGGCGGGAGAAAATGAAAGCAAATCATCCTCGAAATACTCATCTGGAGCGCTAAGTAACGGCGGGACGACGCAATTCGCCTACTGATTTTGCTCCGGTGAAAAGTGTAACATTCGTCTCAAGGACTCGGACTTTGAAGCCATCGGAAAGCCGACTGCGCCAACTGGTAACACAGATCCCGCAGGCCCTGGAAGTACTAACGGAGGCAGCAGCCAACGTCGGATCTTAGAACTCGGATTGGTCAAGGCCGCTGATCTTTAATTCTTATTTTCTATATTTTTAATTCTCAATTGTTAATATCTAGGCTTATGAGACTATGTTTTTAAACTTTCGCACCATGTACCTATCACCTATTAGTATCAATTATTTTGCTAAAACTGTACAAAATTGATGAAGCAATTATATTCATTGAATTTTTAATAAAAACACCATCAAATGCGTGAACATGAGCAATTAATATTCTGTAGATAGTTTTTTTTATTTTTGTGTGAATTACAGAGCGTATATACCATCACGCTCTATGAAACTGATATCCAACTTTCTCGCTGTTTAGATTTGTGTAGTTTTTATAAACAATAAAACCCATTAAAGTTTCAAAGTGGCTGTAGGTCTATATCTTTAGGAAAGTAATGTCAAATGGTTACGAAGCA